>PVKY010013118.1:0-11202 GCA_004027775.1 Bradypus variegatus | reverse complement strand
TTTTTTTTTTTTTTTCAGTAAGTCTTACTAAGCAATGCTTTTGAGACCTGGTACCATTAGAAATTATCACGTCTCTTTCTGTCCTGTGCTGCTTCCAAATCAAGAAAAATAAGAGAAGCCATGCATAGAAGCTGAGTCAAAGGGCACCCAAGGAGAGCTGGGACAACTTCTTCAAGGGCTACACTTGTTCAAAAGCCATTTGGAATATAACCCTGGTTTCAAATGCGACACAGAAATAAGTTACCTTTAGAAACCCCATCATCTGCCCTGTGAACATGTCAACAGGGCGTTCTCAGAGGAAACGTTTGCCTGCCCGGAATTTGAAACTTGAGCAAAGGAATAACTGTTACCATTCGCCTGACATCCCTGAGATTTCATTTTAGGATTAATTCCTTTCACTTGCCACCCATAACAAAGTGTATCATTCTCTGCGTTGGGAGCTGACAAGGTTCCTTAGCCAGACTCAGCAGTTAGCACCCACCTGCAGGCTTGCCCCACGCTTTGCCACTGATACTATTTTTATTTAGGAAAAAAAAATTTGTTTTAATACAATTTCTAATTTGGAATAATTTTAGATTTACAGAAAAGTTGTAAAGACAGAGAGTTTCCATTACCCACCATCCAATGTCCTCTCTTAACATCTTCCATCACCAAGGTACATTTATCACAACTAAGAAACTAGCACTGGTGCATTATTCTTTACTAAACTCCAGACTTTATTTGGATTTCACCCATTTTTCCATTCATGTCCTTTCTCTATTCTAAAAATCCAATCCAGAACACCACACTGCATGCAGCTGTCCTGTCCCTCTCATCTATGACAATTTCTCAGTCTTTTCTTCTTTTTCATAACTTTGACTGTCTTGAGGAGTTCAGATCAGGTATTTGAAGAATGTCTCTCAATCTGAGTTTGTCTGATGAAAAACACAGATGTTCAGCAGTGTGTCAGCCTGGATTTTGAGTCTGCTCTGGCCAGGTGACCCATGGCACAAATAGGGCCCTGCTCATTTCCATAACAAAGTATCTATTTTACACACAGAATTTCTATAACTGGATACTATCCTTCTGTCCTCATTCCCTCTGGCACTGATGGATGCCTGGTCCAGAGGAAAGAGCATAGGACCTGGAGCCATAAATACCTGAATTCAAATCCTGACTCCACTTTTGAACACCTTTAATCTTGGGCAAATCATTTAACCTCTGTGGCGGGCTGAATAGTGCCCTGTCCCACCCTCATCCAATGCCCCCCCAAAATTCAGGTCCACCTGCAAGCTCAGAATATGGCCTGATTTGGAACTAGGGTCTTTGCAGATATAATTAGTCAAGTTAAGATCAGGTCATACTAGATTGGGGTGCCCTTATAAGAAGAGAAAGCAGAAACACACGGGGTGAATGCCATGTGAAGACAGAGGAGAGACCAGAGTTAGCCAGCTACGAGTCAAGGAATGCTGAGGCTGACAGCACATACCAGAAGCTGGTAGAGGCAAAAATGGATCCTCCCCGACACCCTTCAGAGGGAGCATGGCCCTGCTGACACCTGAATTTCGGACTTCCAGCCTCCACAACTGTGAGAGAAAAAAGTTCTCTTGTTTTAAGCCTTCTCCCTAACCCCCCAAGTTGTGGTACTTTGTTACAGCAGCCCTAGGAATTTAACACACTGCCCAAGGATTAGAGGAAAACCTTTGGCATTCTGCTCGTAACTGCACACATCAGTCCAGTGCTTTATAGTGGCATAAGCTATCTATTTCTGCCACAATGTGACGACTTAAAAAAACCTTTTATTTAGTTCACGATTTTCTGTGGCCAACAAAATACAGCAAAAGTGATGCCAGCTACAAGCCTAGGTTTTAAAACATCTTGCTGCTTCTCCTCTCTTTCTAGGAACCCTGCTGCCTTCCCATGAACAGGCCTACAAAAACCTCATAAGGGGTAAGAAGCATGTGCCCCTGTGCCCTCCCATCAGCCCAGACAACAGCAACCGACCCCCAGAAGCAGACTCACCTAGCTGACCTGCAGCTGACTGCAGATGCACGGTGAAACCCCCAATCCCAGGAGACATGCTCACCTGAGCACAGCATATTTTGCCAACTCACAAAATCATGAGCAAAACAAGCCATTTAATTTGGGGATGATTGTTACACAGCAATAGCTAACATATAACTTCAAATTAAAAATGCAGAAAATAAAACCATTGATCTTTAACTGATTTGAATGTCTGCTTTTGGAGGGCTTGCCAGGTTATTCTGTGTTTCATAGAAAGTTGTGGACCAAAAAGATCTGTATTAGGCATATGCCATGCCATCAAAGTTGGATAAATCATTGGATAGTTACAGAGTATGTTACAGCTGGAAAGAGACCTTATAGATAAGTAAGGTCACTCCTGCTCATCTGAGAAATGAATAAAACTAAGACCCAGAGAAGTGACCCACCTGTAAGTAGTCAGTACTAGTACAAGAGAACATGCATTCTGACTCCTACTCTGGGGTCTTCCTGCTGCCCATTATTCGGCCAGGACATGCAGATCTGGCATGCTCCAAGGAAAGATGAGATCTGTATGGGTGGGGAAGCCATATGCCCTGACAGCCCAGACATAAGCCGTACTATACAGGGACTTTGCCCATCTTCCATTTACCATCACCTCCTTGTAAAAGTGAAATAACTTCTATGCTCCTTTCAGAACAATAGAGATTCTCTGCAGCACCTTCAGGAAACAAATGTTCACCCAAGTTCACGGGAGGATTCTCAAGGAAGAAACAAGATCAAGTTATCAGAGCAAAAGCACTGGGAATCAAAGCCATGAATTAGTCTTTCTTCAAGTCTTGTTGGTAAATGTGGTGCCAGAGAGCCTCCATTCCTCTTTGCTGATTTTAGACTGCATTCACCTTGGAGAACTTCCAGCATTTTGCTTCAGTCTCTTCATCTGTAAAATAGAACTGATGAGCTCTAGGATTGGCTTCAAAGCCAACTTGCTATGCATCTGACTTCAGGAGACCTGTGGTTATGCTCTTGTCTCATCATATTGTACTTGACTGAGGGGAACTTGAAAAAGTTCTGGATTTAGAGCCAGAGGACCTGGATTTATATCCCATTTCAGCTGCTCTCATTATACAAGAAAGCTTGCAGGACTGATCTAACCATGTTGGACCTCAGATTTCTCCAGTGTATATGGGGGGTGAAAATTCATGAGTTGATATGAAGTTTAAATGAATCAATATTTATGAAATGTGTAAAATACACCCTGGTATACTCGTGCAAGGAGTTTTTGCAATGCATACCATTTCTTTCCCTTTGTTCAGACTGTCCCAGTGTGTTTCAAGAGGCATGCACCGTCTTCCTCTACTCATTCATTCATTCAGCAAACTTTTGATGAATGTCTATGTGTATCTGATATGGAAGCATTTATAAAGTGAGTAAGAAAAAGTCCTTACCCTGAGAGAGTTCACAATGCAGTGAAGGTATCACAGCCACATAACTGAACGAAAGTAGAGGCAACATAACATAGTGGTTAGGAGTACAGGGTCCAGGTCAGGCAGGCATGGTTTCAAACCTCTGCTCTGCCATTACTATCTGAGCAGGCCAGATCTACTCTCCACCCCTGATCCCCTTGCTCTCTGCTCTGGGACAATTTCAGGGGGCTCTGATGTTGTCTGGTTTCCTGTTAGGTTTGGCCCACAGAGGAGACTGGAGGTGGAGAGAAGATGCAGGCAGGACATCATTCTCCTTAGCGCTGACTTAGGATTGGTTGCATTCCAACACCAGGGGTCCCAGCTCCTCTCAAGGTGACCCTCTACACAATTCTCTCCTGCCCTCTTCCCTTGAGTCCTAGGGGTAATAGCCTTGCTGTTCCCAGCCCTGGAGTACTGCACCATCCCTATGTTTTCCTAACCTTGCCCGCCATTTTTTAAATAATCCGTTATTAAACAGGTTTTAAGTTGCTCACCTTTGAGTGAGTCATCTGTTTCCTGTCAGGAACTGGATTAACATACCTGGTGATCTCGGGCAAGTGTCTTAAACGTTTTTGAGCTATTATTTATTCGTTTGTAAAAGAGGATTAGTTGTCATTCCTGCCTCCTGGTCCTTTAGTTAAGGAGGATGCAGTGAAGTATGAGAAAGACTATGAGCAAGGGAGTGGGACAAATCAGGGTTTAAATCTGACTTTTACCCTTAGGGTATTTTTGCAATGAATTTCTTTGTGATTCAGTTCCTTGTTGGTGGCAGGATTTTTTTTACCTTTGTAACAAGATACTAAATGGGACTTGGAGTTTTGGCTAAGATCTCAAAGATGAGAACAAAGCTAAGTAGCCAAGCGTTCTACAGAGTGGAGGTATAACCCTCAGCCTGGGAATTGCTAGTTAGTGACTAAATCTAACAGTCCCAACAGCCTGTTTTATGAAAAGGCTAGAAGCTTCCTCAGAGAGAAGGAAATTCTTTCAAAAAGAATTGTAGTGTTAGGAATGGGTTTGCTTCCATTTGCCCACAAGGAAAATCCAGCATAATCACTCTTCGAGAGAGGGTTTGCTGCCAGAGGGCAGAATGGCATCTTGCTCCCAGGCTGGATGCTTGCTGGGATATGGAAATGAGCAGACTGGCCTCAAGCTTCCCCCAAGGCAATAATGGAGTTTTGGGGAGATCTTAAAATATGTCCTCTGGTGTTGGAGGCCTAGAGCATAGTGCCTGGCACTTTACTGGAGAAAACCAAGAATGGAGACTTGTTAAAGCTGCTCTTGATAGGAGAGCAGGTATGTGTGCATTTCCACAGGGCCAGGCAAGTGTGCCAGAAGGTGGCCACATTCACTCATCTGCTCAAGAGAAGGGGCAGAACTGAGGAGAGGTCACAGGAGGTTAGCCTGGCCTGTTGCCAAATCAGGATCTTAAAAACCCTACACAAAGGTGCCACATGGAAGAGCCAACATTTGGATCCTACCATTTGGAGGGCCTTTTACAGCCAAGAATACCACAAAGAGCACCTGCCACCTATCTCCATCCCTCCCACTACTATGACCTTGGAAAATCCCTCAGCAGATGAGTGGATAGCAAGTGGACCAAGGCAGGTAAAAGAACCAGCCAAGAGCCCTTATGCTTTTATGCTGATGGCCCCTGAGCATCTGGACAAGCCTTCAACGGGCAGAGCGGAGAAACTTTAAGCTGGATGTGAGATGAAATTTTGATTTAGATTGGACTGGACTTTTTAATACACGAAAGTGACCAGGAAGCTATAGGCTCTTCCTGATATGCCATCAGGGGAAGGGAAAGGCAAATCCAACTAAGTGAGTTTGAAGGCAGTAGGGAGAAACGTAAATCCATAATATGATTATATTGACCAGATCCAACTTATTTCCAGAAAACCTATTACATTTTCCTTCAAGAGTATTTGCAAAGAATAACTGAAATAACATAGAGTAGAGTAGTACCTAGCATAGTACAACCTTAGTATTATTATTAAAGATTCCACTCTATATGTTGCATGCACACATTATCAATACTGCATCAATAATCACATACTTACAAAGTTAATGTAGAAGAGTGGTTGCCCCCAGTGGGCTTCAAAGTCAGGATGTCCAGAGTAGCCAGATTGGTGTCCATAGGGCTAAGAGCAAAACACAAAAGTCCTATCACTACATTCACAATGATCACTGAGCCAAAGTCAGGTCCAAATCCACAACATAATTTGGCTCCCTGACATATCAGACCCACACAATAATCTTCAAACTCTTACAGCAGCCTAGAAAAGATTATGACCCTGGCTTCCAAACCCACTTCCAACAAGTCCCAAATTACCTGTTCATTTTTTCTGGAAGAAGTCTACCCTGAAATTTTTGTCATAGATGCCTTTCAAAAGATTCTTTCTATCAAGACCAGAAAACTGACTTTTCCATGTTCTCTCAGGTTTCTTTCCTTCCTTCCTTCCTTCCTTCCTTCCTTCCTTCCTTCCTTCCTTCCTTCTTTTTTGGTACTGCTGTTCAGTAACTACCCCATTTAACTACTGTATCCTTGAAAGACAGGTTGGGTGAGTATTACTCACCTGAATTGAACAGATGAGGAAACAGAGGTTGGGACATTAAGGTCTGGTCAAAATTAACATGTAGGGTCCTCCGATATAACTGTTCTAATGCCCTATTCTTAAAGAGAACTTCTCTTGTTTTGCACACTTGTAAATACTTGAGGCTGTGCTTGAGAGTGCACATTTCTGAGTGTACATGGAAGCCATCAAACTTCCTATGTAACCCCATCAACATTCCCCTTCCCGGAGGTATAAGTGTGTATGGGAGGGTGGGGTGGGGTGGCTGGTTTGGGGGTACAGGGGCATGCTCCCTTTTACCCACTTCATGGCTAGAATTGGCAGACTACCCAGATCCAGACGGCAAACTGGTATCAGCGTCAGGTTCCACGGTGCCTCTATTATGCCATGGCACCTCCGAATGCAGTTCTCTCACTGATCTTTGGGCAAAGAGGTAGGAATAGCAAAGGCCATGGAGTGTAGTGTTCCTCTCATTTTTGCTTAAACATACCACGGAGGCGCGGGCGGCTGGGACCGGGCTCCGGACTGACTGCCCCCGGGCGCCAGGTCCTCCGGAACATGCAGCTGGGTGGCACTCTGGGCCTCCCCGAGGGGCTCCCCTTCGCCCCCGAAGTCCAAGACGACCGGGGGGGATGGGGAGAGGTACCGATGCCTGGCGCCAGGCTGAGCGCCGGGAGCCCTCCAGGCCGCCATGGGCCCAAACGCCCGCGCCAAGCCGGAAGCCGGAAGCCCCGCGCCGAAGCCGGAAGCCCAGAGAGGCGCGAGCGGAGCTCGACACCGGGGCCGCCCCCTTGGGCACTGCCTTCACTCCGCGCAGCCTAGGGGACATCGGATCCTGAAAGAAACCCGGAAGGTGCAGACGAGCACAGCGCTATAGCTAAGGGAGCTGCCCTCCAGCCTCCTGGTAAAACAAATTGGTGCTGCATTCTCCCGCGGCCTGGACTTTCGTTGCAGGCCCAGGCCCGGCTGGCCTGAGAAGAGCCAGCGGAAACATTTCCAGTTCCTATCTTCCAGGACGCCCGCCTCCTGTCTTCACATTTTGGCCGCCGGCACTCTTTTCCCGAAGGATGTGCAAATAGCAGGGAAGATCCGAGACCTTCAAGAGGGACTGGGCTGAGCGCCTGCAGCCCGTGTCTCTGAAAGCCTTTCCTGCTCACCAAGACAGCAAGCGTGCTTTGGAGAAAAAAACCCTCGCTTCTCATCGCTGGAGCTGGAGTTTCTCTGAAGGAATTTCCCTTCGTCATCCTTTGTCCCTTGTTTTGCCTTTCCTTTGTTCTTTAGAAAAGGCTGAACCTGTTTTTAACTTTAGCTTGGAACACAGTGGCTAAGGCCTTTTTGTATAATGTTTAAATAAAGGTATTTTTCTAGTAAGTGATGACCAGATGACCTGAATCTCTGACAGAGTAAAACTTCTCCATGTTATAAGGACCAGATGATCTCATTTTGATTAAGAGGAATTTTTCTTACTTGTGAAAATGCCTTGTTGGTTAAATTTGTTACTAAAATTTCAAGGGTGATACCAGAGACGCTCCCTAAAGCCAGGACCAGATCGTGGCGTCTGAGTGCAGCCTGCAGTTAGCTGTCCCCGGGCTGCATGTGCGTGTTGCCATCTTGCTGTTTTGTTTTTTGTTTTGTTTTGTTTTGTAGGAGAATATTGAAGATCGCATGGCTTTCCTCTGCAACAGAGGGGATACATGAAACAATCAACACAATTCCAAAGACCTCAGAATTATTTTCACATAAAGAGACTCCAAGGTTAACTTCAGTTCACAAATTATTGGTATGACCATTTTAATGATTTCAAAGACATCAAATTTGCTAGTTAATGGAGAAAAGGACATTTACTTGTTGTTTTAGGCCTTTTTGTACTGCTTGCAATTTTGTCCATATGTATATTTAATTTAAAACATAGGGTAAAAAAATTGAGATGAACACTTCAATCAGCTGCATGGAAGGATCCAACATGTCTAGCAAGCAAATCTCTGTCTACCGGGTTAATCTCATCTCTAGTGACATCATCAAGTTATTGAGTGGACTGTGCCTGTCAACAAATTTATAGTTTTTCAAAAACTTAACTGGGGTTGAAATAGAAAATATGTAAAGTTTGATGTTCTAGTTCCTTCCAGTGTCTATCAATGTAATTCAGAAATGCTAACCTATAGAATTTAACATTCTTATTTTTAAATCAAGATGTATAATAATTTATACTGTAGAATTTTTAATAACTGGAGAGATAATAGAAGTAAATTTTTAATAAAAAACTTAAAACCTAGGTTATTAGAGCATAAAGAGATTATATTTTTTGTGTATGTTAAGTTCTATATTTGTACATTTCATGTTTGCAAATTTAAATGAGTATTGAGGGATGTTTGTGCCTACACTGGAGTGAATATGAGCACGTAAAAACCTTGCCTTACTGCAACTAAAAGCAGTTTAAAAGATTTCCAGAGAAATGAGAAGTGCCACCCAAAGAATTTAAATTTGTGTGAGGTAAACATGATTAGTGATAGGGGAAAACTAGTAACAATGTGTCAGTCAAATGAATTCAGAGAAAAACTGAAGGGAAATACCAAGTTCTATTGTTGATAAAACAAATTTTAGCCCTTTAGAAAAACCTGTTATTGTTTCACATTAACTCATTTATGCAGACATTGAAATAAACCACATCTATCTGTGGAATATATCTATATATATAATGTATAATTTCCTGGATATTTCTGTAAGCCCCCCAGGTCACTGGTTCTGAACATCCCCACTTTAGAAATCAGCTGAAAGATATGGGAAATTTCCCCAGAAAACAAATGCCCACGCAGACATACATATAAATTTCGCATAAATATCAGAAAGTTCATGAACACTATCCAAAGAGCGTTCCAGAGATCAGTGAATTCCAGAGTAAGGGTCCTGTCCTAGTTGAAGTGACAAGAACCTCTTCTCTGGTATCCTCAGGACATCAGTACAAAACAGAAGACCAATGATTCCAGTTATTCCTCTTTAGGAATGTGGGAGGATGGGGAACATCACTTGGGTGAATGTATTATTGAAAGATGCTGTATCTAAAATAATCACCAACGTCCTCCCTGTACATTTTCTTGTGGCCAAAGCAATGCTCACTAAGGCTGAGCATTTCAGGTAGGTTTGCTTTAAGCCCACCTTGGATTCATTTTTGTGATTTACATCAACAGAGATCATCATAATGCACATGGATCAAGGTGCTTTTGTTTTACTGAGTAGTTTATAAAAACATTTGTAAGTGGCTTTAGTTAACTTCTTGAAGGAAAGTTAATTATAGCCTTACTCCTCATTCTAGACTCCTTTCTCACTGTGGTTGTTTAAAGCTATGTGTATTCCAGAAAATATGTTCTTAAATCTAATCCATTCCTGTAGGATAAAGTCATTATAAGTAGGACCTTTTGGCAAGGCTATCTCATTCAGGATGTCTTAATCCTATTACTAGACGCCTTTATAAATGGAAGCAAGACAGAGAGAGCCATGGTAGCAAAAGCTGAAAGCAATGAAACCTGGAAGAGAAGGGAGAGTCCAGCAGATGCCCCCATGTGCGTTGCCATGTAGCAGAGGAGCCAAGGGATTGCCAGCAGCCGGTCTTTGGGAAGAAAGCATCGCCTTGATGATGCCTTGATTTGGACATTTTCTCAGCCTCAACTGCAAGATAATAAATTCCCATTGTTTAAGCCAACCCATTTTATTCTATCTACTTTAAGCAACCTGGGAAACTAAAACATTTTTTGGTACTGAGAGAGTGGGGTGCTGCTATTGCAAATACCAAAAATGTGAAAACAGCTTTGGAATTGGGTGATGGTTAGAGGCTGGAAGAATTGTGAGATACTTGATAGAAAAGGCCTAGATTGCTATGAAAAGATTATTTTTAGAAATATGGATTCTAAAGGTATTTCCAATGAGGCCTTAGATGGAAATGATGATTATGTTGATGGAAACTGGAAGAAAGGTGTTTTAAAGTGGTAGAGAACTTCGCAAAATGGAGTTCTGATGTCAGAAGGAAGGTAGAATTTGAAAGTGATGAGCCTGGATATTTAGCTGAGTTGATTTCCAAGCTAAGTGTGGAAAGTGCAGACTGATTTCTCCTTGCAGCTTATAGTGAAACATGAGAGGAAAGGGATAAGCTAAAAATTGAATTCCTGGACATAAACCAGGGATTAATGGTTTGGAAAATTCTGAGTTTCTGGAAAGCAAGTCCCCAGAGAATAGTGCTCCATGTGAGAGTTTAACTGAACATAGAACGAGTCAGCCATTTCAGTGCAAGTCAGGATTGGAAATGCAGTTATACAGGAAGGGTCTGTGAAAAGTCCTACTGTCTGATGATTTGGACTCATGTATACTACATGCAAAAACTAACAGGTTTTTTAATGAGATCTGTATGAACAGAACCACTGCCAGCCTGAACTAAAAGGAAACAAAAGGGACAGATTCAAGGAAAATCACTTCAAGGGCAGAACCATGGAAGCTGAGGTCTGGACCAAAGACGTCTTCTCAGGCCAAGAGAGTGGGCCCACCCTTGTGTGTTGAAAAGTTGAGAGTGCACTTGGAGAGAGCAAGCCTTTTGCCCCATTGTTCAGGAAGACTGCTACTGCCCTAGTCTTCAGAGAGAGTGGAGCCTATTTCCCAGGGACTTTGGAAAGTCTGGATGCCACCTCAATGCTTGAAGAGTGTGGAGCCCTCACCCAGGGTTTGGGAAGAGCCTGGGAAAGGGTGGGGCTGCCACTCCATCAAAACATCCTTCCATAGATGACTCTCAGATCTTATAATCTAACAGAGTATGCCCTGTAGGGTTTAAGAATTGTTTGGGACTCGTGACCCCCATTTTCCTTCCAGGTTCTCCCTATGGGAATGGGAATATTTATCCTATGCTTGCCCTCCATTGTGTATTGGAAGCAGATAATTTGTTCTCTAGTTCTCACAGACACACAGGCAGGGCAGTTGTGTCTCATGACAGACCACACCTATAACTGATTTTGATGAGACTGTACTTAGCACTGTTACTGAAATAACTTATGGCTTTGGGGATGTTGTGATGGAATGAATATATTTTGCATATGGAAAGAACATGTCTTTTTGGGGTACAGAGGGTGCAGTGTGGTGGTTTGAAACTATATGTACTCCAGAAAAACATGATCTTAAATCTAATCCATTCCTGTGGCTATAAA
>PVKY010013117.1:0-11191 GCA_004027775.1 Bradypus variegatus | reverse complement strand
TTCATGCCAGTTTCCCTGCAGGAACATTGGTTGGGGTTGGGGGTCAGGTGTCCCCCACTTGGGGACATTTTCCCCTGCTCCCCAGGGGTTCCTTCTTCCTGGGTGCCACCCCAGCCTTCTCCTCACCTGTATCCTGCCAAGATGTTCATGAACGTGGACTTGCCAGCCCCTGATGGGCCCATGATGCCGATCAGCTCCCGGCGGCAGAATTTGCCGGATAGGCACTTGAGGAGTGTCTTATAACCTGCAGTAACGGAGGGAGGGGCTTTTGGTCAGGGCTGCAGTGAACAGGGGCACCCCAACACTTTTAGGAGCAGCCAGGACTATCAGTGACATAAGCAGCCCCTACCTGGGGACTTAGTTGGGATGGAGGAGCAGCCCTGACAGCCCCACCAGTACCCCTCACTTTCTCATCCAGGAAGGACCACCACTAATCTCAAAGGACAGGATGCAGCAATCCTCTTCTGAAGGTCATGGGAAAACCCACGCATCTCACAGATGGACGTGGAGAGTGGGTCACAATTACATGAGACCTGCTCCTCTTCTCCAAACGCAGCCGTCACTGTCTCACCTCTGTGAAGACTTTCCCAACTATCCATCCTGACCTGGCTGGCTCTCCTCTGTGCTCTGATAGCATTTCTCCTATGCCAGCAGGTCTGTGACTTGATGTGCTTGTCACTCACCTCCCTCCCCCAGCCTTTTAGTCAATGAGCTTCTTGGGGATAGACCATTTTGCGTGTAGTAGATGCTAAACAAGTGTTTGTTCTCTGAATGTGTGTTCTCAGAACCTTAGCCTCATTCTGAAAAAGTCTGCTTACTTTGTGTTCTCTCTGCCCACTGGGCTTGTCTCTCCAGCCCCTAAGATGGCCGAGTAAAATTCCACCTTTCATTCATTCACTGGGAGGTAGCATATGCATTAAGAGCACCAGTTTAGAGTCAAGTGGATCTGGGTTCAAATTCTGGCTACACACTTACCAGCTGTGTGACCTCGGGCAAGTTGCTTAACCTCTCTGAGCTTCAGGTCCCTCATCTGTAAAATGAGGATGACAGTACCTATCTCATAGGGTTGTTGTAAAGATTAAATGAGATAATATATGTGAAGCATACAGAACAGTGCTTGGCACATAGGGTGCATTAAAAGTGGCACTTCATTATTAACTCCATTTGTCAAATGCTTATTGATACCTGGTCCATGCTAAGCTCTGTATCAGACCCTGGACAAAATTTAAAAAATAAGGAAGATACAGTTTGTGCACCCAGGAAATTCACAGTCTAGACAATAGAGCATCTGTGATCCAAGGAAAAATAAAATAAGGGTTATAACAGAAGTACAAACAATGTGCTTTGAGAATGCAGAGAATGGAATCAACAAGGGTCGGAGGTCAAGGGGAAAATCAGAAGGCTTCATGGAAGAGGTGGCATTCGAGCTAAGGTATGAAGGATGAGCAGGATTTCAAGAAGCAGAGGGAAGGCAGAGGCCTTCCAGGCTTTGGGAGGAAAAGCTCTGCTGTGTCAAAGTGTATATATTGTCCAGTGTAGGGGAGAGAAGGCAGAAACTGTATGGAGTTACTTGGTGAGATGTGGGGGTTGTGGTGGGGAGGATGAAGCCAACAAGGAAGGCCTTGCAGACCTACATCAGGTGAGGAGGAGACCCCAATCCCCCCACCCCAGCACTTTCCACACTACATTCCTCCTCTGACCCCTACAGAACCCAATTCCCACTCCACTCTGCCTACTTAGGAGATGGTGAAGGGACGCCAAATTTAACCCTCCCTCCATAGCATGCAAGCCAGTGCTCTGGACCCAGCTGTCCATCTGGACACATCCTGTCAGAAGGGGGGTTGGCGCCTCATCACACTAACAGCCTGGACGGGGTTTTACTGTTTACAAAGCCCCTTCCCTCAGCTACTCCTCTAACAACCTGGATGAGGAAAATGGGGCCCAGGGGTATCCAGTGACTCACCCAAGGTCACACAGCAAGTTCTGTACAGGGAGGGGCAGTCATGGGCTCCAACCCTCTGCCTCAGTCATGATCGCCAGCAGGCAGAAAGATGTTTGGCTGTGCACTCCAACATATGCCTTTCAGAGCCACTCACAGGAAGCGATTTCTTTTGCAGGGGAAGAAATCAGCAGTGATGAATCTTCCCCGCATTTAATCAGAGCCAAGCACCAGATTGAACACTGATGCCTAATACAAATATCATCTTATACTTGCCTTCTGTAAGGCATTTTCACAGACACCATCTCAACTGAGCTTCGTAACAAGCCCATGCAGTGGGTATTCTTATTATCCCTGTTTACGGTTGAGGAAAGAGAGGTCAGAGAGGCAAACAGCCTGCCGGAGGTCACACAGCTAATGAGGGGCCAGGAACCCAGGTCTTTGGACTCCTGCTTTACCACAACTGCTCAGCACCTAAGGGGCCCTGCCAAGCCTTCAGGCTGGAGAGACACCAGCCAGGAACAAATCACTTAGAATCCTCACCCCTAGAAACAGCAAGTTATCTTCTTTCTTTAAAGCAAAAACTGATAACCAAAGGTCTGTGGCCCCCTGGGAGATCAGAGGGTCCAGCAGCTTCTGGAAATGAGACACAAAATATTGGCTGTGGGTGTGCAGTCTTTGGGGGAGAGGTCCATGGCCTCTGGCAGATTCTCAAAGGAGTCCATGACTGCAGAGAAGTTTCAGAGCTGCTGCTATAAAGAAAAGTCGAAGGTCCAATGGAAGAGGGAAAGCAACAAGAACCCTCACTCTGTGCCAATAATATAATAGAAAGATCACAAGATTGAAGTCAGGAAAGCAGTGTTCTAGTCTTGCCTCAGTCAGTGGATCTAAAATTTCGTCAGGTCACTTCATCTTTCAGGACCTCAGTTTCCTCTGTAAAATCGGGATAGTGTGTCTCCTTCCAAGGGCTTAACAGATTTATTGTGAACATTAAGTGAGACATTAATACTAATTAATAGAACATTGTTTTGACAAATAAGAAATGCCACATAAAATTAAGGGGAATTGATGGCACAGGCTTACCTGGCAGAGGCAGAAAAACCCCTTTCCCCTTTCTCTTTTATTTTTTCTCTCTGCCTGTCCTAAGTTGATTTCTGTCTTCCAAAAATGGGCAGAGGGATTCAAGGGAAAAGAGAAATCAGAGAAAGGAGGACAGAGAGCAGAGAAAGTGGTGAGGAATGGAAGAGATGGCAAAAATGGACACTGGAGTGGAAAAGGAAGGAAGGACCAGGTCAGGGTGCCAATCTGTGGCTGGTGAGTTGAAGAAAGCAGAGAGCTGGCCCATTGAACCCCATTTCTTTTTTAGCTTCATTTATGCTTAAAACTATGAGGAAATGAGAGGGCTGAGGAATAAGAGCTACCTCATCATTTTTCCCAGAGTTGGTCTCAGGGCCTGGAGGGCAGCTTAGGTAGGTGGCACTGGGCAAGGAGCCCAGATGCCTCAGTTTCCCTTGACTCAGGCCCTGTGATCTCTTGACTGCTCTTGGGAGTGAGGGTGGAGACCACAGAGACAGCACCTGCTCAGCCCTGTGCTGAAGCACCCCAAACCTATTTCCTAAACCTCAGAGAACTATGTGCCAGCTCCACCCCTGGCCCACACCCAGGCTGTGGGAAAAGCCCCAGCTCAAGGGGCCTTTCCCAGCTCAAGCTGCCCAAGGCAGGGTTCAGGGGAAGTCAGATGGTCAGGGTTCAGGGGAAGTCAGAGCTCCAGGACCTACCCAAACCTGTCCCAATGAGGAGAAAGGGCTGGAGATGGGAATGCTGTTGTGCCAGGTAAGTTAAGAAAAGGAACAGAACAGTGCACAGAAAGCCAGAAAACCTGGCTTGTAGTACCAGCTCTGCCACTTAGTAGTCGTATGACATTGGTCAAGTTACTCAACTTCTCTGGGCCTCAGTTTCCTTATTAGTAACCTGGGGGTGACATCTCTCCTGCCAAACCTCCATCCTTCCTGCTTCCAAGGATTGTGGCAAGAATGAAGTAAGATGATCTGAATGAGACACCTTCACAAATGAGCTGTGTCCTAGAGGTACAACAGAAGCAAATCCCTGAAGATACAACCTCCCCATTTTCTCATACCAGCCTTCAAAGGCAGGATCCTGTGTAGTCATCAAGGACCACTCAAGGACCAAGGAAGTAGAAAAGCATCAAAAGCTTATTGAACCTATTATGCCCCCAACCCCAACCCCATGCTCATGCGGAGGGGGGCCGAGAGGAGCACAGACCCTGGCACCTCAACTGAGGCACAGATTTTAGGGTTCTCACAGGGCCCTCCGATTTAGGACCTCCCAGACCTCAAGTTCCAGAAGAGACAACCCAGTGGGGCCCACAGTTCCCCACCAAGCTGCTCCCTACCCCGTTTGCGCCAGCAGGGCCCCTCCCGCACGGAATAGGACAACTCCACGAACTCGACGTCCACCGCTGATCGCTTGGGTAGGTGAGAGAAGCGCTGGGCTTCAGTGATGTGGTTTTCCACCTTCTTTAGGTGAGTGGTCAGCACAGGGGGCTCCGCCCCGTCCTCCAGCGCCACAGCCATGGCCACAGACCCCTGTCCTAATCCACAGCCCACGGCGTCCAGCGCCTTCTCCGCCATCACGCTACCGGCCTGCAGGGAGAGGGCCTGCTCAGTTCGGGGCAGACCCCGAACCTCAGCTCAAAGCCTCCCTTGCTGTCGAGTGCTGCCCACGCTCGCACTCCCCACCTCTTTCTCAGGGGAGATCGCCACTGTAAGCTCCCGACTCCCCGCCGCTCGGTCACCGCCCCACCCCCACCCCCAGTCCCCCACCCCCCGCGAGCTATGCTCGGTCTGCACCCCTCCTCGGTCCCGGACAGCCCCAGCCTCAGCCTAGCCCCAGCCTAGCCCCCAGCGCGGCGCCCTGAAGCCTTCACCCGTTCCCTCCTCCCTGCGGCAGTCCTAATCTCCTTACCTGCAGGCCGGCAGCCCATGGGACGGGGTAATGGGGGTGGGAAGGGGCAGCAGGGGAGGCTACCCTCTAGGAGGTCAGGGTAGGGGGTGAGTGCGGGGTGGACGAGGGAAGGCGAAGAAGGAGGAGGCTCTGGGCCTCCCGCTGCATCCCCCTCCCCATCCATGGGCGCGAAACCCGGGCAAGGTCTCTCCCGCCGGCGCTCCTGGGGCCGCCCGCCCTGGGCTCTCCCCAAAGATAGGCGCACCACCCGGGCTCAAAACCCCCCACCCAATTCCCCCTGTCCCCCGTAACAGGCTCAACCCCCCTATCTCCAGCATGCCTAGTCACCTTGACGCGCCCCTGGGCCAGCGCAGGGCCGAGATGCTTCGCGCAGCCACGGGCCGGAGCTGGCGACTCCCGGCTCTTCTTACCTGCCTGGGGCTGCGGCACCGGGTCCCGGCTCCCAGTCCCGGCAGCGCGAGCCGGGGCGGGGCCGGGGAGGGGCGCGTGCCTGGGGAGGCCCCGGGCCGCGGTTCAGAAGAGATAACAAGGTTGGAGAGGGGCGGTTGGGGACGCGCCCCGACTCTGCTTGGCTGCGCACACCCAATTTCCTGAGCCTGGTTCTCGGCGCGGTGTCCTCCGGAGCCCGCCGGGCGACTGCGCTCTCCTCCAAGCTCCTGCTCCCCGGTCGTGCTACTCTTAAAGGGCCCGCATCGGCCCGCAGGCCGCGGGGGGCGAGGATGGCAAAGAAGAGAGCAGCGCGGGTGACGCGGCGGGAGGGGCGGCGCAGTGGGGAACCCAAGGATGGGAGGCTGGCGGCGAAGTGAGGAAAGGAGAGCTGCAGTCAGTGGGCACGGGTCCCCGGATTACAGACTAGAGAATGATTGTGATGATAGTGCTGGTGAAAGTGTGGTGCTGATTCCATCACTCTCAAGGGATTAAGAAGCTATCAGCCTGTCTACCCACCTCCCCCACCCCAAGCCCAACACCCCCCCCCGAAAATTTCCCTTAGTTCTGGCCCTTGAGCTAGGGCTCAGGCCTTCCCCCCACACCCAGGACTCCCCAAACTAGGTAAAGGCTTTGGAAAGCAGAGGTGTTGGGACAACTCCTCCAACTTGTATACATACACATGTTCCCCCAATCCTCCTAAGGACAAGGAGATTAGTTAAGAAGGGAAAGGGGTGATGACTTTGGGGGCACTTGCAGGCAGCTCCAAGGTTAAACTAATTCCCAGAGCTCAGCCTGCTCAGATTGTAGAAACCTTCATTTTCCCAGGCAAATTTGGGCCTTCTAGACAGACGCATGCCTGACCTGGAGACACGTGTGTCGCCGCATGCACAGGATGCACATACACAGCATTTGGCGTTTTCTTATACACATGTGCAATCTCTCCCTCACCCTATATGCCTTCTTTGTAGGTCCCCAGAGCCCTCCTGGGGCTTTCCCCTGCTCTGCCTTTCTCAAGCCATTCCTCTTGGTCCCTGCCGGCCCCAGCCGCTGTGTCTACAAGGGGTAAGTAGGTTAGCCAGCTGCAACATGTGACCTGAACGATTAAGTTCCCACCTGTCACACAGCAGAGATTGATGCCGAGGGAGGTTGCTGGTGCCGCTGAGGCTTTTCCTTACAGCCCTGGAGGCTGGCAGCCCCTGCAGGACATCTCCAGATACCACCCTGTAACTGTGAGGTTTATGTGGGGTTTAGATCTGCCCTCCCTATCTCTCCCCACCCACTTCCATCAGCACCGTTCCTCAAGATCAACCTTCCCATTCTCTAGATGGTTCAGGCTTGCCCCCTTTTCCCATTCCCCAGTGTTCTGTGATCGACTCTTCCATCCCCCAACAGTTGCATTTATTGAGCAACTACTGTCTACCAGTATCTCATTTAATCCTCACAATATCTCTATGAGGCAAGTTTTGCTAGCTTTCTCTTAGAAATGAAGAAACTGAGGCACAGGGAGGTTAAGCAATATGCCCAAGAGAACACATCTAATCTGTAGCAGAGCAAGGGCTTGAACCCCAAAGTTCCTCCTTTTACCCACTCTGCTATTGGGCTTCCCATAACTGTTTCCCCATATAGACCGCCTCTTTCCATTTTTTTTTTCAATTTGGATTTTTTTTTAATTTCTCTTCTTCCCATCACCACCATCTATTACCAAAACTTTTTCATCACCCAAAACAGAAACTCCATACTCATTAAGCAAAAACTCCCATTCCTCCCTCTCCCCAGCCCATGGTAACCTCAGTTCTACTTTTTGTTTCTATCAATTTGCCTATTCTAAATAATTCATACAACTGGAATCATACAATATTTGTCCTTTTGTGTCTAGCTTATTTCACTCAGCATAATGTTTTCAAGGTTTCATCCATGTTGTGTCAGAACTTTGTTCCTTTTATGACTGCATAATATTCCATTTTATGGATATACCACATTTTGTTTATCCATTCATCTGTTCTCCATATTTTAGAAAGGCTCTTTGTTCTCTCAAGATAATCTCCATCTTTTTAATGCTACCCCTTCACTCCCTGACACACAACTTTCTAATTCCCAAGAAAGTTTCTTCTCCTTTTCTTAGGAACACAGTGTTCCCCATTCCACAGGACAGACTTCTCCAACTTCTGAGACCAACATTTCAAGTCTTATGTCAGTTTTAAGTACGGTGGGATTTATACCCCATGCTCTAACACAGTGGTCCTCATCCTTGGCTAGCAGCATCACTTAGGAGGCTTTGAAAAATCAGGTGTCCAAAGAACACTGCAGACCAATTAAATCAGAATCTCTAAGTGTAGAACCCAGGCATTAGTATTTTTAACACTTTCAGGTGGCCACATTCTGCAGGCAAAGATGAGAGCCTTCACCCTAGAAGGACTTTCCATTCCTTGGATTAGAACCGCTGCCCTACACTGATGCCCCATTAAAAGCCCCTTCTGCCCTGGAATGGACCTACCAATTCTCCAGGACACCCTCTCCCATTTTGGGAATAAATCTTTTTCCATGTCCTAGACTCAAAGTCAGAACATCTGCATCCTAATCTGGGCATTTTCTCTTACTAATTCTGTACTCAAGCCAATTTCTCCACTTTTCCTGAGCTTCATTCATGTAATGGGGGTAATAAAAATACTGCATATGTGCCTCATAAGTTTCTTATGAGGTTCAAGAGTCCAAGTACTTAGTAACAGATAATTATTATTTATTCTCAAGAATAGACCATGGTTCAGGCTTGCCCCCTTTCCCCAGGAGGATCTTCCATTTTCTTGGCAAAGGAGGGAAAATTATATTTACTGAATGCCCATTATGTGCTAGGCACCCAGGATAGAGATATGCTCTGTGAGGAAGGGGCTAGGTCTGTCTCTTTCCCCACTCTACTCCTAGAGCTTGTACACGGATAATACACCCAATAAATATTTGTTGACTGAATGGTCTAACTGAGGCTCAGAAATGTTAAGTACAAGTGTTAGATCCAGAGATTCAAATCCAGGTCTTACTGATTCTAAATGATGGCCTTATCTACTATGCCAAATTTCCTCATTCCCTGATATGGTCACCTTCCCACTCTATAAAGCAGATCTTTCCCTATTCCCCTGAACAGACCTCTTTTCTCTTTTCATTATAGGTTATAGAACCTTTACAACCTCCCAGAGATCCACTAGGACAGAACCTCCTCGTTCTGGAAGATACTCCCCCACTCCCACCTCATATCCCCTAGGACAGACCTTCAATTCTCCACAACCCACACCCCTAACTCTTAGAATAGATCCTTGTTACTCAAGAGCAATGGATCTCAAACTTGAATGCACATCAGAATCACCTGGAGGGTTTGTTAAAATGCAGATTTCTGGGTCCCACTCCCAGAGTTTCTGATTCAGTACACGTCTTGGGCAGGGCCAAGAGAATTTGCATCCCTAATAAGATCCCAGATGAGGCTGATGCTGCTGGTCCAGCGGCCACGCTTTGAACCACTGCTCAGGAGACCCTTCACTCCCCAATCTAGACCACAACATTCCCAGAACAAACCCCCTATTTGCCATCACAGCCTTTCCCTCAGTGCACAGATGGACCCTCCACCATTTCCTCAAATAGATCCCCTCCCATTCCCTGAGATCAATCCTCCCCTTTTTCTAGAATCCTCCCAAACTCCTACCTTAGCCCCCTCTTCCACCAAGACAGAGCCTCCATCCGGGGCAGATTCCCTAGACCCAGACATGAAAGGGTGGAGGATAATTGGCTTAAAAGCAGAAAGACTAGAGCAGACAATTCCCATCTCAGCTCAGTGCCAGGTGCTAATCTAATAGACACAGGCTGCTCTGGGCAGGGATTTGTGGAAGTGTTGTTGGTAAAGAGCTTTATTATGGGCCTTTGGAAAGAGGAGGGTAGCAGGGTCCTATGGGAATTGAAAAGCAATTTGACTGGGTGCCTTGTAACTGACTCAGTTCAGATTCAACCTCCCCACTTCCCTTGCCCACCAAGATACAGATTCTGGTCTCTGGACAACTGATTTAAAAGTGTATTTGTCACTGGAAGAACCCTCTGCTGGCCACTCGGGGAGATGCAGCCAGGACTGGGAAGGAGGGTGGATAAAGAAGAGGGAGATTGACCACACCTCTTTCCCTCCCAGGGCTGGCTTGGCAGTCCATGCCCAGTATATAAAAACGGAGCCCACCGTCTCTCCCCTGGCGCCCCTGAGGCAGACAGTGAAGACGGGCATAGGCACTTGAGTGGGGACAATGGACAGGGGAATGTATCCATTGCGTTTCCTGATCTCCCAGAAACCCTAGGTACAGACCCTGCTGTTTTTTTTGTTTTGTTTTGTTTTGTTTTAGTTATTATTCATTTATTTTTAATTATGGTAAAATATACAATATAAAAATAATTTTGACCATTTTACGTAGACAATTTTTTGACATTAAGTACATTGACAAACTGCGTAATTTTTACTACTATCTATTTCTAAATGATTTTCATCTTCCCGAGCAAAAACTCATACTCATTTAGAAATAACTCCCCATTCCCAGGCCCCATTACCCCCACCAGTAATCACTATTCTGCTTTTTTGTCTGTATGAATTTGCTTATTCTAAGAATTTCATATAAGAGAAATCATACAATATTTATCTTTTTCCATGCTTACTTCACTCAACATGATGTCTTCAGGATTCATCCATGTTGTAGCTTGTACCAGTACTTCATTTCTTTTTACAGCCGAATGCTATTCCATTGTGTGGCTATACCACATTTTGTTTATCTCTTCATCTACTGATGAACCTTTTGGTTGCTTCCACCTTTTGTACACTGAATACTTCTGCAATGAACACTGGTGTACAGATACGTGTCCAAGTCCCAGCTTTCTTTAGGGTACGGTATATCCCTTGGTGTGGAATTCCCAGGTCATATGGTAATTCTATGTTTAACTTTCTGAGAAACTGTCAAACTGTTTTCCACAGTGGCTGTGCTACCTTACATTCCCACCAACAATGTAAGAGGGCTCTTTATCTCCACTTCCTCACCAAAATTTATTTTCCATTTCTTTTTAATAACAGCCACCATATTGGGTGTGAAGTTGTATCTCATTCTGGTTTTAATTTGCATTTATTTAATAGCTGATATTGAGCATCTTTTCATATACTTATTGGCCATTTGAAAATCTTTGGAGTTGAAGGAGTTTTTTTATATATTCTGGATATTATGGTTTCCAAATATTTTCACCCATTCTGTAAGTTGTCTTTTCACTTTCTTGACAATGTCTTTTGATGCACAAAATTTTAAATTTTGATGAAGTCCATTTAATCTATTTTTTCTTCTGTTGCTTGCGCTTTTAGTATAAAATTTAAAAATCCATTGCCTAGTACAGGATCTTGAATATATTTCCCTATGTTTTCTTCTAAGAGTTTTATCATATTAGTTCTTATATTTATATCATTGATCCATTTTGTATATGGCAAGAGGTAGGGGACCACATTCATTCTTTCACTTGTGGATTTCCAGTTGTCCAAGCACCATTTGTTGAAGAGACTACTCTTTCCCTGACTGAGTGGACTTGGCAACACCGTCAAAACTCAACTGGCGGGAGAGGAATGGATGCCGGGCCCCAGGTGCAGCTAAGGTGATGCAAAATGGCAACGGTGACCTCAGATGACATGATCCTATATAGAGAAAATCCTGAAAAATCTACAAAAAGCTACTACAGCTAATAAATGAGTTCAGCAAAGCAGCAGGATACAAGATCAACACACAGAAATCAGTAGTGTTTCTATATACTAGTAATGAGCATTCTGAGGAGGAAATCAAGAAAAAA
>PVKY010013116.1:0-11172 GCA_004027775.1 Bradypus variegatus | reverse complement strand
AGTTATTTAATCCTCACAATAACCCCGAGAGGTAGCTACTAAAACATCCTTCCTTCCTTCTTTCTTTACTGTGTTCTATCAACACAGGCACCATGCTAAATTGGAGAGAACAAGAGAAACAAACAACTTGTCTCAAGAAGCTCATAGTCTGACAAAATTATTATTGACAATACAGAGCATCAGGGTTATGTGGGAGCCAGGGAGTCAACCTACCCAGACTGACTTAGGGAAGAGAAGGAGAAAGGAGAGTATCTTCGAGGAGGGAACATTTAGATATCCTAAAGAATATTCTGGTCAGACAACGCCTTGCCTTTCTTTAACAGTCCCTATTCTTTTTGCTTTTTGCCTTTGAGATCCTTGGGGGGTGTTTTTCTCCCTGTCAAGACTGGATTTCAAAACCAGCTTCTCTGTGATGCCATCCTCTACTTACTGGTCAGTTGGTTCGTTCTCCTTGTAGATAACTTAATTATAGCATATATTACACTGCTGTCTAGCTATTTGTTTATCTGTTTTTTTTTTGTTTGTTTTTTTACTAGATTGTGATTTCCTCCAGGGAAAAGACAGAATCTTACTTGTTACTAGAATATCATAGTGTTCAATCAAGTTTTGTTAAATGAAGAGTTATTTGCCCATTCACTAAAGAAAGTCTAATGAAGAGGCACCTTCTGATTCAGAATAGAACCATTCAGAATATACTTCATAGTACCTAGCAGTATGTTCTGCAGAGAGTAAGTGTTCAACAAAGTATTTGTTGGTTCTTTCAGTGAAGCTCCATTATTGGAAATATTGCAAGGGATACAGAAACAACTGTTAACTAAATTTCAGTAAATAAATTAACATTTTCATGTCTAATTGCATGGCAGGGCTCTGGATTATTCTTAAGGAAAATGAAGAATTATTGGTTTTGGAACTAGTATTGAGGATTTCCCTTCTTGCCTAGGTTTGGCAATGGATCCAACATCTTCTGCAAAGTTAACACATGAAGGTATGGAGCTGCTGGGAGTAGGAGTATGAAGGCCATGTCATGGGTCTACAAGAGTTGCTGCCAAGAGTCTACCATTCCTGTCCACAGGGATCTGCAGGGTCAGCAGCCTCTGCTACTTTCATGTGTGGCTAAAGGCCCAGGACTCTCTCTAGCAGTTGCCCCTGGTGTCCGTCTTCCTAGGCACACTTCACAGACATTTCCTAATGCAGTTTTGCCTCCTTCCTGGAAGCAAAGCCCTCTCTAGTGCCTGTCTCTATCTCCCAGCAACATTTATCTTCAGTAGAGAAGAATCTTTATGGTGGGCACGGTAGCATGGGGCTGAGATGAGAGAAGTCCTCACTCTTTTTTTTTTTTTGGACCTTGATTACCCTTTTAACAGGGATTTACGCTTTTGTTGTATAGAAAGACTCTTAGGCTATGCCTGTTTTTCATCATGCCTCATTCTTTTCCCAAGGAAAAGGCCTCCTACTGGCAGAGAGAAAAAAAGACCCAAAATTGTGAGAGTTAAAGGACAAAGTATACATTTAGAATTGGTACATGGACAGTGAGTCCTCAATAAATGTTGCTATTATTACTATTCAGGGCTCCTCCACCCAGGACAGGAGCTGGTTTCTGTCCCAAATCAAGCCCCCTAGGACAATCATTCCCACACTCAAAGCAGTGCCTAGCTGTGTGGAAGACTGCCCAAAGATAGTTCAGCCTTGATGTGACATCCATTTCTGGTCTTCCTGCAGGTGGAGGTTGCTACTATTCCCTACCTAGGGGATTCTTCTTTTTCCCAACATTGATTTTTCTCTCAGCACCACCACCTCCCCTCAGGAAGCTCAGTAACATGTCCAGTTGGTACTCCCCAGTCCGGGCTTGGGTCCTGACGTTGTTATTGTCCTTTCTGGCAGCCCTGGGACTAGACAATTGCATTGAAATTCAGGAGCAGCATGCAAGTTTAGGTACTGCTGTCTTTAATTAAATTCAACAAGCATTTATTGAGCACCTAGAGAGTGCAAAATGCCTTTCCTTAAAATACATTTGGCCTTTATTTAGTCTTTCAGCTACTCAATCTGGATAAATGCTGAGCCATTATTCTTTTATGAGGAATAAATATTAAAATGGGAAAATGTTTGCACAATTCTTTGCAAATACAAACGTCTTGTGTGGATTACTGTTGCTACAGTATTAATATTAATTGCAATAACAACACTGCTGCTTCCCAGGCAGGCGGTAAGGAGCAGCTGTAAGACTAACAGGAGCCAGACGGAAGAGGTCAGGGGAGGTGCTTCCAGCACGTCCGGCCCCGAAGGGGCGGGGCCTTAAGGATGCACCCGAGCCCCTCCCCTTTCGTCGGTGCGGCGTAGGCGGTCACCATGGGGATGACGTCTAGTGGGCGGGGCGGGGCGGGGCTATGGCGAGGAGGAGGAAGATGGCGGGAGGGCGGCTCTGAGGAGACCTCGGCGGCGGCAGAGGCGGAGAGAAGCACAGTGCCGCGCGGCGCCGGGGCCCATGTGGGGAGGAGTTGGAGTCGCTGTTGCCGCCGCCGCCTGTAGCTGCTGGACCCGAGTGGGAGTGAGGGGCAAGCAGCAGGATGAAGTTCGCCGAGCACCTCTCAGCGCACATCACTCCCGAGTGGAGAAAGCAATACATTCAGTATGAGGTACCGGTGGCGGCCGGGGTGTGGGAGCATTCGAAGGGGCAGCGATCTCTCCCGTCCCGACCTCCTCCGCCGTCTCCGGCTCTTGCCTCCCTGCACTCGGGAGGACTTTGACCGAGTGCCGCGGGGAGCCACTGCGGCATCCCCGCCGCGGCCGTCCCCTCCCCCTCCCCACCGGCCCCGCTGTCCTTCCCCTCCCCCGCAGCCCCGTTGCCGCCGGGGTAACGGATATGCGGGCGGCGGGCGGCGGGCGGGGAGGAAGGGGCACGGCCGGGGCTGGGGAATGGGGCTGCGAGAGCGAGCCGCAGGTGGGGGGAGTCGCGGGTGCGAGGGCAGCCCCGGGTCGCGGCTGTTGCGCGCTGATTCCCCCCCGCCTTCCCTGACACCCTGACCTCTTGTCCCCACCCTGAGCGAGCGCCCCCTCGCCAAGGTTAGGTTTTGTTTCTCCTGGCTCACCTCGCACCAGGGAATCCTTTTCTGAGATAAGCCCCCCCAGTGATTTCTTCGAGTCTGTAAGGTCCTCTTGTCCAGTAGTGACAAAGGCTTTGTAACAGGATTGAAACTTGATTTAAATGTATATCACAGGTACAATGATTACAGTATGCAAACGTATGGTGATAAACTATTCTGATAATAGAATGGTGATTCTTTTGACCGACTGCCTGAAGTACACAAAGTAATCGCGTCTTTGGTTTTGGCTCTTGTGTTTTGGAATGGAGTGAAAGGGGAAGAGGAAGGAGCAAAGAGAAGAGAATTATTAAAATTCTCAGGTTTTTCTCTTCTGAGATTTTTGTTGTTATTAAGAAGAAAATTGCTGTATTTTGAAAAATGTGCTTTTAAAACATAGGTATGTATTATGGAAATCATGTTTCACTCTCCCCAACCCCCCATTTCTGTGATAACAGTTTCTGGAGAGTATTTATTAGACAGTGATGAGGAACATGCCATTACCTTACATTAATATAGGGAAAAGTAAAGATAATGAACCCATTTATATACTTAGAAGGCAAGATACCTGAAGGACTTTACGCAAGGGGTCATTCTCAGTAGCTGGCGATTCAGCTCCTGGATAGAGACTTATCTGTAACCTCCAGGAATTCACATGTGTGTTAAATGAAGGAACAAAGAGTACAAAATCAATATGAATGCACATATGCCAACTGGATTTTATGAATTAAAATATTTTGGTTCTGTAATTTCTGTTTAAGTCCAGTGATAAGATGCTTAGGCAGTAACAGGGAGTTTATTTAGTCAAGTAAACATTGTAAGAATAGAAGAAAGATAGGGACAGGTATAAATTAAGGTTAAGATTGTAAAGTAAATTCACTTGTAACATAAAAGTATTTGATTATTGACAGAAATGAAAGGCCTAGAATTAATGTTTTCTTGTCACTTAATTTTCTTATAGTGTTTTGTGACCACATTTTGTAAATAAGAATGAAATAAGAGAATACTAAAATTTCAGCCTGTAGAGTTTTTGATTTATTGTTTCTAATAACATTCCATCAGTTTTAAAACATTGGTCCGAGTCCATACAATTTTTTTTTTTCTGAAACAAAGGTATCGGTCTTTCATCTTTCTAGTAGTAATTTTCAGCACCACTGCCAGTTCTTCACAGATGCATAAGCATACTGAAGTGACATCTTATACTTGTTATATAGTATTGTCTGCTTGAATTGGGCAGAAGTAATAGTGGCTGGATGTATATACACTGATTCATCTTAAGTATTGCAGCACTTAACTGTTTCATAAAATTGTATTAATCTGGAATATTTAGTGCTAAAAGGGGAAGCACAAAATTTAGTTTGGAAACGGAATACCCCCTGATTTGTAGTGTCACCTTTGTGGCTGGAGTAACCATGGATTCTGGGATTCCTCATTCACGCAGTCCATTTGGGTACTAGCTCTAAATGGCTACCCTAGGTTGGTCACAGAGGTAAAAATTCCTGAGCCTGTGTGTGACTGAATTATCTTTCTTGGGCGGATTCTAAATTGTTTTTTGAAAAATTCATTTATCGTGGGTAATTGAAATTTGATTCTGTAGAGAGACCCTAGTGTGTGACTCCTGACCTGGATAAGCTCATTGTTTGGAAGGCAAAATTAAGTAAGGGACACTTTTCCTTTGTGAGTTGGAGCTGTTAAAGAAATTTTAATAGGTTTGGAGTCTGTGTTGTGTATTGTTTCTCAAGAGTTCCTTGAAAATAATAGAGGCAATAAAAAAAAAATACGAGTCTTTAGAATCTAGGAATTTTGGCCACTTTAAAACTTCGGAGAATAAAGGACATCCATAAAAGGTGTGTTAGTCTTTGCTAGAGAAAAGAACCTTCTCATAATGCAATAATATGTAGTTCCTCATAAAGAAAACAATGTTCTTGAAACACTTTTAGTAGAAGAGACATTTGGATTTGGTTTTCAAGCACTGATGGTGAAATTTCGATGTACTATTCCTGATTTTTAGCCTTGGGTTCTTTCTAAGGTTTTGCACCAGCATGAGTTTTTTAGGTTCTTTGGTTTTTGTCATTTTGTTATATTAAATATTATTTGAAATTAGCAAGGCATTGAGCATTAAACAGAAGCTGAAAAATTTGTTTTACATCTATAATTATATGTAATCTTACATATACATGTTTACACATTAAGTGCCAGTTCTTTTGTAAGTTAGCCATGGAGCCCTGGGAAAATCTTTTTTTTTTTTTTTTTTTTTTTTTTTTTTGCCTTTCCAGGGATCTCTCCTTTTCTGTAAGAATATGGACATGGGGCTTTTCAAGCTTCATTCTAGTTCACTGAATGAAGTTCTATGATTTAACTTTTAGTGTTTTTTATTCCTTGGATTGTTAAATTTTTTAAAGTTAGTGAGTCATTGATATCCTGAAGATTATTATAGTTTTTAATTTGAAAATGAGTTGCAGAGTTCATAGATTTGGTCTCCTTAGGAAGAATAATAAAGCATGAAAGCATAGAGCAACATGGAGAAACCAAATAAAGAAATATATTTGATCCAAGTTTGTGAATAGTTTTTACAAATAAATACCAATGACCAGAGACTGTCCCTTTCCCCAATAATATATTTGTGTAAATCTTGACATATGAAATAGAGCATCGATAAATCTTTATAGGAAAACTTTTTTTAAAAAACTTAGAATCGGTGATTATATATTTTAGAGCTCTATACTTGATTAATCAAGATAATTTAGAGCAGTTTCAACCAAATAAATGAAAGACCATGTTAATATTTTATGGAATATTAGCAAAACAAGCAAATATATTTGGTGCCTTAGGCTTCTGATTTGTGTTTTCTTTCCTAGGATCCTGTGCTTCTTTGGTTCCTCACGAACCAGGAGTATTTTTTCTCAGTATATTCTATAGTTTTGCAAGATACTAAAATAATGAGGTTGGTAAATTAGAGGATTCTAGAGCTGAAAGGAAATTTAGAGATTATCTACCTCGTATTTTCAGGTAAGGAAACTAAGCTCTGGATAGGTTATATTACTTCTCTAGGATTTTGTGTGTGTGTGTGTGTGTGTGTATATATATATATTAGTTTCTTGAGCATTGAATGTGTAAACAGTGGGAGTCAGGTCACATTAGCTGTGTGACTGATGAAATCACTTCCTCTTTCTTGCTTTAGATTTTTCATCTATAAATTGAGAGGACAGGACTTCTTGGTTATTAAACTCATATTTTCTAAGGACCCATCCCTCTAAATTTCTGTGCTTTTAAACAATTTAATTATATTTAATATATGAAGAGGACAGAACTTAAAGTCTTATTATTGCATGAAGGGTATCCCTTTTAAAAATTCTGATGAAATTTTAATCTGTGAATGGAAAGTGTCCCGGTTAAACTCTTTTATGTAGCTTAAATAACTAAAAGTAATAGTCATGGATTACTTCTTTGTTGCTGGTTTGGAAGGGAGAGGTCCTGCATCAACTGCACTTACCTTATTTTCACGTGTAAAGAAACGTTGCCATAACATTATTATGATTTTCATTTATAGAACTTTCCCATGAGAACACTTGTGATGCAGGGTTCAATTTCCCAGTGGTATTATCTTGATTAGTTAGGGTTAACTTTGCCTTGCTGGGACTTGTTTGAAATTTCCAGTTTGGCCACCCGATGGGGCACAAACCACACTTTTATTTTAAGGCCCTTCCCTTGCAAATGAAAGTGCAATATAATATATTTAAAATAACACTGTAAATGATTGTGTCAGTGCGATGCCTGGCATTTATAAATGTTTCTTAAATGAATGAATGGATGTTTTATAAGACAGGAAGCTATAATTGTTCTTTATATCTTTGTGAAGTGTTTTAGATTTAATATTCTGGAAAGATTTATACTTGTCCATTCATCCCTGAAGGTTGGTTTTCGATCAACTTTTGGGTGAAGGCCCAGATCATAAGACCCTAAGAATCTTATTTGACCTGGGGTGACCAGGGAAAATTAGTCCTGGCTTCAAATTCTGTCCTAATCAGGAAAGCATTTGAGAGACTGATCTAGTTATACCAACAAGGGGTTTCAAATATATTTTGAGTTGTAGGCCCCAGTGGAGGGTTCTCCAAACTCTGATGGAGTGAGAGAAGATAGTATTAGAACTCAGAGGTATGTTTATTTTTATGTATAAAAAAAGGGAGAAATAAAGTTTTACTAATATTTAATGAATAGATTGATATTGTACCTTCATTTTAAGAGGTCACACAGATATTCTAAGGGAAAGAGAGGGAAGGATTGACAGTGATTCTCTCCTTTGTTCCCTTTCAAGCAAGTGGCAATTAATTCAGTTTATGGATGCAAATCTAAATTAATTTTTGGATATTATTAGTTTTAATGAAAATGGGTATGACTTTATACTCCTGTAAAGAAACCTTAACAAATAATACCAAATGGCAGAGCTGACAGTTTTACTTCTTGTACTAGCTTTTTGTCAGCAAATTACAGATAAAAAACACTTTGATAAACCTGGCAAGAAGTTGGCCAAAAAACTTTAAAATTATTAAGATAGCTCTTTGCAATAAGATTTTACATCCACTGTCATCCACAATGAACTTCATCCTAAGTATATGTTATATATTGTGTAGATTCTGCCTTTGTGAGGTATATTTTTAGCATGTAGCCATTATAATCAAGTCTTAAAATCACCTGAATCCTAAATATTGAACCTGACCTTTGAAATACTATATTATAAAATGTTAAACTAAGATTTTTAAAAATAATGAAACTTCTTAGCTAACTTAGTCTCAAAGTATTATTGATGATTATTTTTTAGAGACCAAAAATATTTTTGTACTATTCATAAATGAAAGTAAAAAATATTTTATTTCATCTTTGTCCCATCTTTTTAAAACTTCTGTTTTTAAAACTTGTGTGTTCTATAATGTGCAAAGTAGCAGATGGATGAAGATGTAAACAACTATACATATACTGGAGATGCATAGTAAACTTCTTTTGGAAGGAGTATGCTATAAAGGTTTTGGAAGTCTTTACCCAAGTTGTGCGTCTTAACTAAAGCTGATTTGTGAGTTGCCTGGTATTGAACTGGTCTTTGGGATTGAGTTTTGTCACGACACTCAAGGGTTCTTACCCAGTTGTATTGCCTTTTAAGGTCTTTCCCTTAATAAATAAAAGAAGCCAAGCAGTAAGAACTCATGAACAAATGCCATTAAAATTATTTTTTCATTCAACAATTACTTAATGGGAGTCCTACTATTTGCTGCAGGCTGATTTATCATTAAATTCTAGCAGTTTCATTACCTTAAAAATAGAGAAAAAACAAAACACTGTGTTGTGTGTGTTTTGGTTTTGTACTTCGTTTAACATTAAGTGTTCAAAATAAAAAAATTGTATAGGAGGGAAAGATTGGAAAGATTGCAGATTAAAGACTTGGAACGTGGTTAAAATTTTGGATCATTGTGTAAATGATACTGAAGACTTTCTCCTTTGCTTTTCAAACTTTTAAAATGTTTTTTATTTTATTTTATTTTGAAATAAATTCAAACTTACAGGAACAGTTGCAAAAACAATACAAACCCCATACAAAGAACTCCAGCATACCCTGACCCCCCCGTCCCCGATACCCCAATCCACCCACTTTAACATCCTGTCACACCACCATTTCTTTCTTTCCCTTCCTCCCTCCCTCCCTATCATCCATCATCTGTTGCTCTGTCTTCTGAATATATGAGAGCAAGCTGCACACATACTTGAACCAACAATATAAGTCACATATACATGTCCCATGAACAAGAACATTCTTTTATGCAATCCCATTAAGTGCAGCTAAGAAGTTCAAGAAATTCAACATTGATACAAAGCTTACATTCTGTATTTCCTTTTTTGTTTCTTAAGTCCCACCTGTGTCCTTTTGAGCCTCCTCTCCTCCATCCTCAGATCCCATCCAGGATCATCCTTGGCATTTAATTGTCATTATCTATTTAGACTGCCTTTTTTATTTTTTTTCAATTGTGGAAACATACATACAGTCTAAATCTTCCCATTCTAGCCCCTCCCTAGCATTCCATTAGTGGGATTAATCACATTTAGAATGTTGCAATGCTGTCACCTTCCCACCATCCATTACTAGAAGTTTCCCTTCACCCCAAACAGAAACCCTACACTCATTTCTTTATTCCCCATTTCCCCTCCCTCCACTTCTCATAACCCATACTCTTCTTTTCATCTCTGTGGTCATATTCTCTGATACTTCCTTTGTGTTTACCGTGGGGCTTAAATTTAACCTCTCAAATCTATAACAATCTTGTTTTTCTTTTATACCAACTTTACTTCAATAGAACACATGGACTATGTTCCTATACTCCTCCATTCCCCCACCTTTATGTAGTTCTTGTCAAAAATTACATATTTTACATTGAGTCCAAAACCACTGATTTATCATTACAGTTTATGTATTTTAGATTGTGTAGGAAGTAAATGGTGGAGTTACAAATCAAAAATACAGTAGTACTGGTATTTATATTTGCCATGTGATGTTTACTGGAAATCTTTATTTCTTCATGTGGTTTCAGTCAATTGTTTAGTGTCCCTTCCTTTCAGCCTACACAATTCCCTTTAGCATTTCTTATAGGACTGATCTACTGGTGATGAAGTCCCTTAGCTTTTGATTATGTGGGAATGTTTTCATCTCCCCTTCATTTTTACCCTCCAGTTGTTTGTGAATTTTCTGTGTCTGATGGTTATTGACTTCTATTTGTATTCCATTGTGGTCAGAGAATGTGCTTTGAATATATTCAATTTTTCTTTTTTAATTTATTGAGGCTTGTTTTATGTCCCAGCATATGGTCTATTCTAGAGAAAGATCTGTGATCACTAGAGAAGAATGTGTGTCCTGGTGATTTGGGATGTAATGTTCTATGTATGTCTGTTAAATTTCTCTATATCTCTCTCTCCTTTCTTTGTTTCTCTGTCAGTAGGACTCCCTTTAATATCTGAAGTAGGGCAGGTCTTTTATTAGCAAAATCTCTCAGCATTTGTCTGTGAAAAATTTAAGCTCTCCTTCAAATTTGAAGGAGAGTTTTGCTGGATAAAGTATTCTTGGTTGAGTAGTCACTACTTAGTCTTATGTTGTTTCCTTTGTATGTGGTGAATTGCTTTTCTCTTGCTGCTTTCAGAACTTGCTCCTTCTCTTCAGTATTTGACAGTCTGATCAGAATATGTCTTGGAGTTGGTTTATTCAGATTTATCCTATTTGGAGTTTGCTGGGCATTTATGCTTTGGTATTTATATTGTTTAGAAGGTTTGGGAAATTTTCCCCAACAATTTCTTTGAGTACTCTTTTTAGACTTTTACCTTCTCTTCCCCTTCTGGGACACCAATGAATCTTAAATTTGGATGTTTTATTTTATCTATCGTATCCCTGAGATCCATTTAGATTTTTTCTATTTTTTCCCCGTTCTTTCTTTTGTTCTTTCATTTTCCATTCTGTGGTCCTTGAGGATGCTGAGTTGTTGTTCAGCTTCCTCTAATCTTGTATTATGAATATCCAGAGTCTTTTTCATTTGGCCAACAGTTTCTTTTATTTCCATAAGATCTTCTATTTTTTTATTTACTCTTGCAGTTCTTCTTTATGCTCTTCTAGGGTCTTCTTTATGTCCTTTATATCCTGTGCCATGATTTTCTTCATGTCCTTTACGTTCTGTGCCATGCTCTCATTGTTTGACTTTAGTTCTTTGATTAATTGCGCCAAGTACTGTGTCTCTTCTGATCTTTTGATTTGGGTGTTTGGGTTTGTGTTCTCCATATCATCTGGTTTTATCATATGCTTTAAGATTTTCTGTTGTTTTTGGCCTCTTGGCATTTGCTTTACTTGATAGGGTTTTTTTCTGGATATAAAAAGTATCCATCTCTAATTTGTCAGATCTACAGCTTGGTAGCGTATACTTTCTCTAACTAGCCAGCAGATGGCATCGTGAGTCACCTGTTCCCCTCAAGTCAGTTCCCCCCAACTTTGTCTTTGTGGTGTGTGGGTATCTGATTCTTGTGGGATTCAATTGGTGCACTAAGTTTGGGTGTGTTGTTGGTACTGTCC
>PVKY010013115.1:0-11178 GCA_004027775.1 Bradypus variegatus | reverse complement strand
TTTTTCTTTTTGCTGTGGAAACAGTTGAATTTGGGGCATTTTTCTACAAAAAAACACTCACCCTTCTCCCCCAGCGAGGACCACTGTAACCCTAAGCCTATCGAAGATTCTTCCAGCTTGGAGAGAACTTTGCCAAGATAGCTGGTGTGGCTGAGGGTGGCCAAGGTGGGAAGTGGGCATGAGAATAAACACCTCCCCAAATTCAATCTGAGCTCCAGCATAAGAGGATGTGGGGTTGCCAGGGCTCAGAAATGTCAACTGATTTCCCACCCCACTCTGCCTAGCCTTGCCTTTCCTTTGTGTCCTTGGGTGAATGGCTGCCCCTCCACCTGGTGTGTGTAGCAAGTGAGCTGGGTGGGTGTTTGTTGTGGGGCCTTATGGTGCCTGGGGGGAGATGAAGATGAGGAGGTTTTTCCTTACTGTGTAAATGAATATTTGTATGATTAAATTAACACACACACAAAAAAAAACCCTTTACATATGTGTCGGTGAGTTTTATTGTGCCCTTGAACTCTGTATACCTGCTTGGCCCCAAAGTGGTTCTGTGATGTGCAGTTTTGGTCTGAGTCTCTGTACTCTGTCCTCAGCACATGAGAAATACCAGTTGAGTTAGTGCTGATCATCTAGCAAGCATTTCTTGGACTCCTTTTTTGTGAAGCATGTAGTACAGGTACAGGAAGAATACAGGGCATCACAGACATCTTTCCTATTGGAAAAGCAGAGAAGCCAGAGTTGGGGATCCCTTCTTATTCCTATAAGGGCCCCTGACATGCAAGATTAAGAAAAGGGAATACATCTTCCCTTACATGTTTCCCTTAACATGAGTCCCTGGGTGCTCTAGGCTCTCTTGGTTTATTATGAATTAGGTAGGTTCTTGAGGTCGCCTGGGAGCCTGAGAGTCACATGGGACCACACTCCACGCAATTGACTAGCAAACTTGGAACCCACCCCACTTGTTTGCATGAGACATGTCTTTGGCCTTGGAGACTTAACGTGGTCATCTGAGAACCTCGAATGGCCTTGGGGACTTAACACGTTCATCCAAGAACCTTGAATGAACAGGAGTTAGATGGCATCAAACAAACTCAACTGGTAAACGAAATTGCAAATGGTGAATGCACTGGATCAGTTCCTTCGTTTCTGCAGCCCTCTTAAGAGATCAGAACTCAAGTTTGTCCTCAGTTACATCATCACCCTCTGTGTGGAAGAGAAAGTGAGACCAGAAAGGGAATGGAGTTGCCTGAGTTTCACAGCTTAATGGATGAGTCAGGCTGAGACATGGTCTCATCTCCCAGATGCTGGCATTATTTTCACTTAATTGCAGATCTGACCCTTCACGTACAGAACCCTGAATTGGGCCTTCACCCTGGCTTGCCAAGCTGAGTGTGAGTTCTAAATGGTGGCAGCCCTGGATTTGCACCTGGGGATCTAGGGTGCAGGAATTGTGTGCCATCTCCCTGTAGGCTGCCCAGTGAGGGAACCTGTAGCCATAAGATTCATGAGAGAAACAGGCACTGCAAAAGAACTGGTCCGCTGCCCCAGAGACCTGAATTAAGCCTTCTGTTTCTCAGAGAGCAATGATAGCCTGATACAGAGCCAGGACACAGAACATGGGCGACTGGCCCCAAGACCCCCAGGGTGAACACCCTCAACCCCACCCCTAGTGCCGTGTCAATGCCCCTGCATCCTGTTTCCTTCCAGGTGCCCACAGCTGTTTGTTCTCTGCAGGGGAGTGGCCCTCACGCCGTCACCTGGGTCTTCTGGCAACCCAGGCCTACTCCCAGGTCTACCCCAACACCCTCACTGCTGAACAGTTATTTGCTTGACAGAATCTGTTTGTCTTTGGGGCTGTGACCTGTCAAGAAGGCACCGGGCCCTGGGAGAAGGGAGCAAGTTTGATGGTAGCTCCTGGCCGTAGTCATTCTCATGGGGGGCTGGGTGACAGAGAGGGTGCTCTCTCAGCTCTTGTCTGGGATCCAGGGAGGGTTGCTGTGGTCCAGACCCAGCCTACCTGGCAGAGCAAACAGGTGCTCTCAAGCCACCTCCCTGCCCCAGCTCAAGTTGTCTATGGGTAGCTCCCACCCTGTTCTTGAGAAGGCCCTTTCCTCCCCTGCTTTCTGTGACCCGGCTGTTTTCCCAGACACAGGCTGGCATCCAGCCCTGCCTGGTCACCAAAATAACTGAGGCACCGAGGACAATTGGGGCGGCCCCAGCTTTTGGAAAATGGGAGTGGAGCAAAGGAGCTGGCAGAACTGCTATGAGATAAGGAAGAGTGTGTGGGGGAGTGGGATGGGGCTGTCCAGGCAGTGGATTCTGACCGTCAGCTTTACTGCCTGATGGGTCTCAGATGCCTTCTCTATAAAATGGAGATATACTCATTTAGAAACCAGGACCTGAAACACAGTTGTGTTTTTTTTTAACTTCTTTTTTTAGCCCTGAGTATTGAGATGCTGTTATCTGGGGCAGAGCTTCTCACACTTGAATGTGTTAAAAATGCAAATTATGATTTAGTAGGTTCTGGGGGGAGGGGACAAGCTTCTTCATTTCTAACAGGCTCCCGGGTGAGGAATGCCCCCCCCCATGGAGGGAGGGGCCTGAGGGACTCCAAGCCCCCGCCCCCATCCTCTGGCTTCAGCCAGATCTTAGCCAGGGCTGTGTTGGCCAGTACCTCTAGAATTTGAAAATGCTGACAACATCTAAAACAGTAAAATCCAAAATGGGGGTCATGGTTCCTGATCATTTTCCAAGGTTTATCCAGGATGTGATTTCTGACTTAAAAACGTAAATTTTAGTGTGCTGCTTTTCTGTCACAAGCAACAAATGTCTGAGGATCCTCTATAATTATGGTAATATTGGCTGATTATTATTGAGCAACTCCTCCTGTTTATGTGGATTGCCTCATGTAATCCTCATGGTCACCTCAGATAATAATTCTAACTCTTATCTCCATTGTTCAGATCAGGGAACCAAGGGCAGGCAGGTCTGATGCTCAGGCTGTGAACAAGTAACTCGAGTGTCATGAACCTTGTGAAAATGTAAGGTGCTTAGGGCACATGGAGTAAGGGGCCTTCCATCTGAGAAGCTTCTCTGAGGAAGAGACATTTAAGCTGCAGGGAGGAGAGGTGGGAAGGGGAGAGCAGAGGGAAGGATGCTTGAAAGATCCCTCTGACTGCTGTTTTGAGAATAAACTGTAGGAGTCCAGGGCAGAAGCAGACTAGTAGAGGAGGTAAGAAGTGGTCAGATCCTCAGTATATTTTGGAAGTTGAGCCAACATTATTTGCTGATGACTCCTGAGATTATTTGAGAAAGGGCTCCTGAGATAACTGGCCTGAACAATTAGAATCTACTTACCAGGTGAGCGAGTTGCTGTTACCTAAGACCAGGAAGACTGCAGAAGCTTGTGTGGTAGGTATCAGGACTTAGTTTTGGACCTGTTCAATGTGATGTGCCCACGGGGGAGATGTTGAGCAGGCAAGTGTCTGTACAAGTCTGCAGTTCAGGGGAGAGACTTAATGTAGGAGTCATCAGCAGTTTAAAGCCTCAGCAAAGAAACATTCAGTCTCATCTGTCACGCACTCCCTCAAAGCTTGCTCTGTGCGGCAGCTCCATCTGAGAGATTCTTCTCTGACTAAAAAGACCAAGGAGACCCCTAGATCTAATGGCTGTAGATGACCTCTCTCCTAGCCTGCTGGTGGTTCCTGCAGATGGTTATGGAGCATACAAGGGGCTAGATCCTGTCCTAGAACCAAGGCAGTAAGGAAATGGAGGAGTGGAGCAAGGGCTACAGGAGGTTGTAGCTTGATTCCTGTGGTCCTGTCCTCCTGAGGACAGGCTGGAGTCCTGGAGCCAAGTCCAAGGAACTCCTCCTGCTGAACCATGGAAGGGGAGAGTTCTGAGAGAAGAGAGGGGCTGTGTCTGGAGGCCCAAAAGAGGCCCAAGATCCCCGAAAGGCTGGGCTGTCACTGCTCGGGACTTCCGAACCATGCGGTCAAGTCAGAGGTTAAGGGGTGGGGGCGGGACATGTGGAGAGGAGTGGTCCTTTGGGGGTGCCAGGGGTGCAGCTCTTCAGAGCTGGTGTGAGATGGGCCCAAGGCCAGCAGAGGGCGCCATGTGGCGCACGCCTCGTCTGGCATACTCATCTGGGTACTGCCCTGGCCTGGCCAAATTCACATGCCTCCAGGGTAAGTGTTGCCTTTGCTCTAGGCTCCCAGGGAGCCGAGCTTGGGTTCAATGGTAGGCTCTGCCATTTGTCAGCCATGTGACTGTGGTCAGTTAATGTAAACATGCAAAGCCTCAACATCCTAACTGTAAAATGAAGAGACTTCCTACCCCTAGAGATGTCATAAAGTTAAAATCCATCATAAAAATGTTTACCATCATATACCTGGCACATGGTAAATGTCCCATATACAGTGACCATTTTTATATTGTGACCTGCCAGGTGGAGGGAAGGGGGTGGAGTGGTGCTGGACTCTTGAGGAGAGGGGGCAGTGAAACTGGGCATTTGAGAGGCAGAGTCCAAAAAAATACATAACCTGGCAGGAGTATCTCTCCAAACTACAGCTCTTATTTCTTGCCTTGTGGATATTTCTTGGTCTAGAGTGGGGGTTGGAATGCAGGAAAGGACTGTTCCGGAAGAGGGCTGGGAGACCCTAATTTCCTGGCTATAGGAAGAGGCTGCACTCAGTAGGCTCGCAATACATGTTTGTTGAAAGCACGGACAACCACATGGGAGAGACATGTCCCATCTTGTAACTGGACCAGCCTGACTTCTGGAGGTGGGCACTGTCCAGCCTAGCACAGGCTGTGCCATGATTAGGACCCCAGACAGTGGCGGGGCTCCTGGATTGGGGCAGGGGTCACAGGTGTTCCTGAGGTTGAAAATGACGGCCTGGAAACCTATGCCTGGGAACTGGTTTGGCCACTGTGGTTTACCACTTCCGAGGGTGGAGCCGAAGGGCTGACACGTTTGCATCCAGATGCCTGCTAGGACCTGTATCAGTACCAGGGCTAGGGCTGGAGGCCATGGCCACAGGTGGGCACTAAGGTGGCATTTGCACCCCATCTTCATGGCATTTCTGGTGTCAAGAATGCACCCAAATCCTCTAAGCATCTCCACCTGTTGCTTTCATGCTATTCCCTTTACTTTTTTTGTTGGCTTTCTCCCATGCTCTCCCACTGCATGTTCCAGCTTCCTGACAGTTGAGCACTCTCTTACCAGAGGCCATGCCCATGGAGTGGAGCCCTGGAGCAGGGTGGTACCTGCAGAGAGGTGTTGGATTTGGGGCAGTTGTTGCCAGGGCACAGTCTTAGGGTCATGGGGATAGGGAGGAGTATGTAGGTATTGAGCCCCCTGATGTGGGTCATCAAGCACTGATTAAGACACATGTCCTTGATGGGGAGACATGACCTAAAAAAAGACATTAGGAAAAGTGAACACCGAATCAGGTATGCTATGCGTCCTGTGAGTGGGGCCACCAGTAAATACACCACCCAGGAGAGTTTGGGAGAACCAGATGTCTGTCCAATGCCTTGAGATGGGGGCAGTGACCATTCAGAGCATCCCTCTGCATGAGCCCCAGCCAGAGAGAGCTCTACTCGGAGCCCCACAGCAAGTGTTAGGCCACTTCCAACCCAGACTCTCTCCATGACACCTGAGTCAGCAGGGAGGACCAAGGCCCCCCAAGGAAGAGAAAGAATCAGTGGGTGGGAAAAAGGAGCTGACTCCAGCTGGCTCTGATCCCCGAGCCTAGGCTGGGGTGGTGGAGTGGGTGTCTAGTGAGGTCCAATCATCGTGATGGTAGTTGGGCCTGAGGGGAGGCAGCCTTGGTTCTCAGGACTCATTTGCATGGAGCAAAGAGGAATTTGCATCTTTGAGAAGTTGCAGATGTGGGAAAGGAAGGGGAACAGGGAGCCATTAGCCAGGCCATCAACCTTCAGTCTCCTGACTCCTTCTGGATGGGGGACTTGACAGGAGGCAGGTGGCAGGTCTGAATGCCTGCCAGTGCCCACCTTTACCTGGCTTGAGGAGCAGCTGGACCCAAGGGCAGTTGGCTCAGGATTCAGGCTCAGGATGCAGGTTCAGAGAAAAGAGACCCCTATATACCTGCACACAAATTCACAAGTGTATAATCTAACATACATGTCCAGTTCTGCATACCCACTCACATGCAGGAACATGTGTATACATAACACATGTACATCTACATACTGACACACACAGGTACCCACAGATTACCTTAGTTCATACACAAATACTGGGTCATGTAATCTCCCACCAGCACATGCAACACAAAAGCTCACATATATGAACAAATTCATATGTAATATTGGTTGGCATTTCTCAACTTTGTGTTCCCTACAAATCAGGCATATATGAAATTCTTAGTTTAGCAGTGCTGCTATAACATGTAACATGTTAATCTGGGAATTTATTGTTGAAGGGAACAAAAGATGACAGCTGGATCTGGGATCCTGTCAGGCTCCACCCTCCCTGGGCATTCAACAGTAGGCCTGGCTCTTTTTTCTAAGGTACCTCTCTCCTGGATACCCCTTGAATTCTAATCAAGGATGGCTCCACATCTAGGCCCCATTCCCCTTTCCTTCATTCTCTTTGCTTCTCAAAGGCCCTCTTAAGGGAAATGGTCACTGAAGACCATCTGGGCAAAGAGTGAGGACGAACAAGGAGATATTGAGCGATCCTCTTGAGTCATTTAGGAATTGCCTTCAGCTACAAGTAATATAGTCCCAAAAGATACTGGCTTAAACAAGATAGGGATTTATTTTTTTCTCATGGGACATAAAATCTGCAGTAGGCCCAGGGCTGACTTCTATCCTCAGCACCTCCTCATGGTGTCAGAGGGCTGCCACTGCTCCAGCTGTTACATCTCAGTTCCAGGTAGGAAGGGGAAAGGGGTGAATCAGTCTTCTTTTTAAGGAATACCCAACAACTTCACTTATATCCCATTGCCCAAAACTCAATTGCCTACTCCATCTAACCGCAAGGAATGCTGGCATTACTTCATCCAAGAAAATCTGTATTTCATTAGTAAGAAAGAGGGGTGAATGGCTATTGGAAAGGCAGTTAGCAATCTCGTCCCTACATGTGCCTTGCAGTTTTTCATCTCTGGGCCTTAAAATACTCAATGCTGTTTCTTCCACTTATGATGCCCTCTACCCTCATTCCCCACTCTAGCTAGGTAAGGAGCCTGCAGTACATTAGTTGAATCTATTGGGGTTGCCAGTAACAGAAAAACTCCAGGATTGCTCAAGTGAAAGGAAGAGGATGGAGTTAATTATAAGAATATAGAACACCAGCCTATGGTTGTTGCCCCTCAAAGCAGAAGATCTTGAGAAGGAGGGGAGGGGAGGCCTCTTGTCCCTGCTGCTTGGCAGGGACTGGGAACAGGTGTGAATTCCCTAGAAGGCAGATTGGGGGGGCGTCACTGGGCCCAAAGCTGGAGACACAGCAGTGAACCAGGCACACAGTTGGCACTCAATAAATGCATGTTGACCAGAACCCTTAGGAAAATGGCCCAGAATCTGAGTGCTGTAGACCCTCACACAGCTTCAGATGGAAAGCCCCAGGGCAGGTGTCAGGTGCTGGGGGTGGGGGCAGGGGGGCGGACCTGAGGCCCATGAACTGGCCCAAGCCTGGAAAAAAAGAGAAGAAATCTCAGGGGTTGTGGGTGGGAGTCCCATATTGGTACTGAAGCTGTTCAAGGAGTTCCTGGGTCCAGAGACTTAACTGCATACTGAAGGTCCAGAACTTGGGTCCAGTGGGTCCCCTAAGTGGTCCTCCCTTGTGGGTGAGGCTGGGCTGGCAGTGTGTGTTGGGATGGTGAACTCCAAAGACGCTGGGCCTCAGCTCTGCTGCCCCAGGCCCCCTGGCAGGCCCTCCAGCAGCTCACTGAACATCCTGTGTCTTGGAGGTGAGCCAGTCCCTACTCCCATCCCCACCATACTGGAAGAGTAACCCTGTCACCCCCAGGGGCAGAGCAGCTATCCCTGAGCACCCTATGCCCACTCCTCCAAGGAGAAAGCTGCCTCAGTGCTGGGGAAGGAGTTGAGATGGCTGGCCCCCCAAACTGTCTCTTTCTGTAAGTCCCACAGCTCCCACCATAATCTCTGAGGCCTTTAAGAAGATCACATAAACTCCTTGCTGAGGAGAAAGTGAGTGATGCCGCTTAAGGTGGTGTTGCTTATAAGTAATACTACCTAGTATGTTCATGCGATGCATTTTCTCAGGCGGGAACCCTAACACATGAGGCTCAGAGAGGGGAGGGGGGAGGTAACTTGCTCAAACTCACCAAAGGAAAGGGGGAGTGACTGAGAGGGCAGGGCTGGGTCTTGCAGTCAAGGGTCGGGATGCCAGGCTAGGACTTTGTCCTGAGGCAGCAGTGAGTACTGTGGGGTCATTAGCTGTGGAAGCTCATGATACAAATCCCCAACCCTCCCCTACACCCTCATCCATGCCTGCGGTCACTGTCCTTTTTTCTTTCTGACACTGTCCACAAATATAATCTCAACTGTTTCTCCCATTGGCCCAGGAGCTATATATTATCCCTATTTTTAGTGCAGGAAACTGAGACCCTTGCTTAAGATTCCAGGGTGTCTGGGCCAGGTCTTCGGGTTCCAAGCCTGCCCTTGGTTCAACAGTACCCATGAGGCAGTCAGCGCTGCGAGGTAGGTAGGACATGGGCTCCAATGTCACTCAAACCTGGGTTGGAATCCCAGCCCACCCCTAGCCAGGTGGAACTTTGGGCAATTTGCTGACCCGCTGGGCCTCAGTGTCCTCACCTGTGAAATGGGGCCATTGCTCCTTCACAGGGTCTTTGTCAGACTGTGTGGGACTCATGCTCACCTGAGGCCCCCACCCTTCTCTCAGAGCCAGGCAACAGCTGGGGGGCAGCTCCCTGCTGTGCCCGTTTTCCCTTCCCCGTCCTGGTCCTATGCCAGCCAGGCCCGCCCATGCCACATCTTCCAGATGGCATCGTAAAGCTGTCCCCGAACTCGGGCTGCCTGGGAACAAACAGCCCCTCCCAACCCCTCCCAGTAGGCCATACCCCACTCGAGGTGTTCCCCTCACAGGACCGCCTCATGCCTGTGCCAGGTGTAAGGGGCGGCAGGTCAGGGCTGTCCCTGAACTGTCCTTTCTGGATGGGGGAGGGACCAAGGCAGGGGCAGGGGGCTGTGGGAGCCGAGCTGGACACCTGAGATGGTGGCCTGCCTTCTCCCCTCTACCCTCCTGCCCTCCCTCTCCTCTCCTCTCCTCTCTGCTCTCTGTTCCTCCTCCTCCTTCTCCAGAGAAGCAAACTCACCCATTTCCAATCAGCTCTGTGGACTTGAGCAGGTCACCGAAACTTGGAACCCTAGTTTTTCCCTCTGTGAAATGGGGGTGAGAGCCCAGTGTCCCCTTTTCTTGGCTGGCTGTGAGGCTGAAAGGATATTGAAGGGCAGCTTCTGGCCTCCCGCCTGCCTGCCCCCCATTGTGCATGAGGGAGAGGTCTGAGGGAGTGAAGATGAGGAGTGACCCTTTTTGGGGTAGCCAGAGACCAGGGCCCGGAAGTGAGGAGAGCTGAGGTCTCAGGCCGGGTGGGCCGGGCCCACATCCCCACCTTGCTGGTCCCCCAGGAACTCACCCATCCCCTCAGCCCGATACCCCCCACCCTTCGTGGAGGGCTCTGCAGGGTGGAGCTCAGACCTCACTTTTCCCATCAGTGCAGTGAGAGCATTCAGCTCGCTGGCAGTGTTGGTGTGCGGGAGAGGGAGGTAAGCTGGGTGAGATGCCTGGCCCCTACAGGTCGGGGGCACCCGGGATCTTGAATGGATCAAAGACTTTTTCCAGAAACCCGTGCTTCAACCCTGACCCTGCCCACCACCACCCTCCCCCACTACACACACACACACGTTCTAAACACCCCGGTCACTAGGACTCAGGCTTGTCTGAAACTTTGATCTCCCTCCACATGGAGCCTTTCTGAGCATGGGAATGGAGAGTCTGTCCTGTACAGTTTGATTCTTAATTGCAGGTTGCCTCTCCTCTATTGTTCTCCCTGTTTCCTGTGTGTTGGGGGTTTTACCTGAGCCAGGTTGCCAGGGTTCAAATCGTCACTCTGCCGCTTGCCAGCTGTGTTACCTGAGAGGTGACTAACATCTCTGCCTCAGCTCCCTTGTCTGTAAGACGGGGAGTTGATATAGGAGTGCCTCCCTCATAGGGTTGGAGTGAGGCTCACATGAGCTACTGTGCAGAAAGCATCGTGAACCCGCAGTGTCCAGGCCGCGGTCCTCTGTCTTACTGTTACTGTCACTGTCCACCGAGAGGCTGAGACCTCCAGGCGGCAGGGCTCGCGCTCCAGGGCCTGGCTCCGTGGACATGCCCAGGGAACTCTCTGCGGGGGCTTTGCAGGGGATACAGCAGTCGCAGCACTCTGTGGCCCTCGCTGTCAGCCCATGATGGCAGGATGGGGCCAGAGGAGCCCAGGACTGCAGCAGAGGAGTGAGCAGCCGAGTCCCGCAGGGCTGGAGTACAGGCCAGTCATGGTCTCCGCTGGGCTACGCGACAACTTACCCCGGGGGGAGAGGCAGGGCCTAAAGATCTGGCTTCCCATTCTGCCTCCTCACCTACTCTCTGTGGAGCCATGGCCGGCCACTTTTCCTTACCTGAAAACGGGAAATGAGGCCTTCCTCACCTGCGTGTGTGGAACTGGTACTTCAAGAGACAGCACATGCAAAGAGCCTGCCCTGTCAACGTGAGAGGGTGTGCTCTGGGGTGGCGATGGAAGGTTGACTGCAGCAAGTGGCAGGTGGGAGACCCTCCCCACCATGACAAGGCCTGCGGGCGTGTGCTGGGAGGGCTGACCAGGGACCTGGTGACACACTGTCACTCAGGACAAGAGACTCCCTCCCAGGTTGTCACAAGGATCCAGAGGTCTCCGCACTCTACCTGTATCAATGCATTTAATCCTCAGCTCAGCCCGAAGAGGTGATGAGGAAGCTGGCCCAGGTTGGTGGAGTGACTTGCCCAAGGTCACACAGGCTGTCTGCCTCCAGAGGGCAACCAGTAACCCCCACCCCACCCATGGCTGTGCTTTACTCATGAGAAATGCCCAGTACAGCGCCTGGCCTGGGAAGGCTCAGCGTCCCCGCGTGTGCTCATCTCCTCCTCCTTCCTCCCCC
>PVKY010013114.1:0-11172 GCA_004027775.1 Bradypus variegatus | reverse complement strand
CAAAGCCGAGTCGGATCGAGGGGCGTCGAGGTTAGCTAAGAAATCAGCACTCAGGAGACAAGCATGGTTCCATCACTCAGGGCTCGGAGCTCTCTCTCTCTCTCTGCCTCTGCCTCTGAGCTTGCTTTATTACATGCTCTTTTATACCCTCAGTACTTCCCTCTAACTGCAGGGTCAAACCCAGGTCAGACTTGTTTTCACTTGTTTATCAGAAGTTAAGTAAGTTTTGGAAACACTTTCGCACATTGCTTCAGGAAGCTCTGCACACCCACGCCCAAAGGCAAACCACAATTGCAATAGCAGGGACATCTGCTGGCTGCTTGCTCAACCACAGTTCGCTTGAACTTTTAACCTCTCAATGGCCTGCGACTTCTCATTATCAAGGAGGTGTAAGGGGAATGCTCAATTCCCAGGCACAGCCTCTGGCAGGAGGCAACAGGGAATGGACAAAATCCAATAATTATTAATAAAAACACTTAAAAAAAATCAGTAAAGGGATCCTACATTAACAAAACTGCTTAAAGAAGAAACCCTAGAGGCAACCCCATTAAAGTAGGTAAAGTGCTTAGTATAGTGTTCCGGTTTGCTGATGCTGCCAGAATGCAAAACACCAGAAATTGTTTGGCTGTTATAAAAGGGGGTTTATTTGGTTACACAGTTCTGGTCTTAAGGCCATAAAGTGTCCAAGGTAAGCATCAACAATCTGGTCCCTTCACTGGAGAATGGCTAGTGGCGTCCAGAAAACCTCTGTTGGCTGGGAAGGCACATGCCTGGAGTCTGCTCCAGAGTTCTGGTTTCAAAAGGGTTTTCCCCAGGACATTCCTCTCTAGGCTGCACCAGCTCTCCAAAATGTCACTCTTAGCTGCTCTCAGATTGTGTTTCAAAATGGCATTCTCCAAAATGTCTGTGTCAGCTTCTTGGGGCAAACTCTGGGTTAGTACCTCCAAAGCATCAGCAAAACTCTACTTTCAACGGCCGTCTTCAAAATGTCCCTGTAAGTTGCAGAAGCAGGCTCCTTCTGTCTGAGCTCTTATTTAGGGCTCTAATAAACTAATCAAGGCCCACACTGAATGAGAGGGGCCACACCTCCATGGAAATTATCTAATCAGAGTTATCACCTGATTGTGTGGGTCACATCTCCATAGAAACAACCTAATCCAAAGGTTCCAACTTAATCAGCACTAATACATCTGCCCCCACAAGATTGCATCAAAGAACATGGCTTTTTCTGGGGGACATAATATATACAAACTGGTACATATAGTATTAACATATAGTATACACCCCCAAATTATTAGTTGGTCATTTATTATTTTTAAAATATTGTATGCACAAGGGTATTTATTCTTTTATTATCTGTTCTTTTATTATTGGGCCTTTATTGTCTGTCAGGCAATATGTAGGCTGAGCTCTATACTTTGAGTATTGATGGGGCAGATACATTTGAGGAAAGGGTATAGCCACTACCTATATTAGGGAGAAAGAAACTAAAGTCTAAGTCTAAAACATCCTATGTTTATCAAATTGTTTTATCTCTTGTGGTGTGGGTATTTAAATCAGTAGATATTCTTATTTTTTTACCACCAAATAATAGTGCACTATTTACATTGTTCTGCATACTTTTCCTGCCCTACCATCAGTGTATCCAGTAAATTTTTCCATATGGGTGCATATAGAGATGCCTTATCCTTCCTAAGGACTGAATAGTGTTGAAAGACAAATCAAAGGAGAGTCTGTAGATTATAGCATTTTATTTGGGACACCAAAAGTTTTGCTGCAGGAAGGAAGCTGGATCATTTGTGAAAACTGAAGCAGCTTCAAGCTTCTAGGGATGACAAGTGATTATTATATACATCAAAAAGATGTTAGCTTGAGTCTTGTTGATTGGGTGGGGGTTTGTTTCTGTCATTTAGGAATGGATTTAGGGCAGGTGGGCTTTATTTTGTATTGGGTCAAACTTACCTAACTGGAAGCTTGATTGGCTTTCTGGGCCAGCCTTGGTTGAGGATTTCAGATTTCAAAAGATTTCAAGAGGAAACTCACAAGAGTGTTCAAAGAGGAAGTACGGAACAGGGTTTGCTTGTTATTGTGGTTTTTGGCTCTGATTTATATATAATTTTATCAGTTTGTTCCATGTATAGTTGTACCTTTTCATTCAGTCATTCTTTCACACCACAAATATTTATTAAGCAAGTGCCCTGCACTAAGTACTATTCTAGGCACTGGATAAAATACACAATGAACAAACATCCTAGTGAGGGAGCAGATGATAAGTAAATGAAAAATAAAACAGGGTAAGGATGGAGCGTGGTGGGGGTTCCGCCCTAGAAGCAGTGGTCTGAAAAGGCCTCTCTGAGGCGATGGTGTTGGAGGAGGCGCCTGAATGAAGTGGGGTGGGGGTGGGGGAACAAACGGAAGGTGAGGGGGAGAGAGCCGAGGCTTAGGTGAGTGGAAGAATGGAGGCTTTGAGGTGAGAGGCCTGACTTGTTCCGGAACAACTAGGAGGACAGTGAAGGTGGAGCAGAGGGAGGGACTGAAGCAGTGGTAGGAGACGATCTATTTAACCATGATTATTTTCGCCATTATTCACTGTGCTGGTTTGGATGTATTGTGTCCCCCAAAATGCAATCTTTTATGTATTGTATCCCCCAAAATGCAATCTTTGATGCAATCTTGTGGGGAGATGTATTAGTGTTGATTAGGTTGGAACCTTCTAATTGCGTATTTCCATTGAGATGTGATTCAACCAACTGTGGACAAGACCTTTGATTGGATAATTTCCATGGAGGTGTTCCCACCCATTCAGGGTAGGTCTGAATTACATCACTGGGGCTATATAAAGAGCTGACAGACAGAAGGAACTCTGAGCAGCTGGGAGTGACATTTTGGAGAGGAGCTGCAGCTTACAGAGACATATTGAAGATGGCCATTGAAAGCTGACAATGACATTTTGAAACACAACATGGGAGCAAGCAGACACCAGCCACGTGCCTTCCTAGCTAACAGAGGTTTTCCGGATGCCAGCGGCCTTTCTCCAGTGAAGGTACCCTATGGTTGATGCCTTGTCCTGGACACTTTGTGGCCTTAAGACTTGTAACTTTGTAACCAAATAAACCCCCTTTATAAAAGCCAATTCATTTCTGGTATTTTGCATGATGGCAGCGTTAACAAACCAGAAGATTCACTTACTGTTTTTCAACAGTTATTTATTCTGTTGTCACTTATTTAACATAATCAACTTAGCCAGTTTCCTGTCGGTGGGCAGAAGGTTGTTTTCAGTATAGCTGTCATAAACAATTCTGCTCTGATTACTTGTAGTCATATCAAGCCGTATCATTTATCACATATGCAAGTGTATTTATAGGCTAATTTGCTGAGTCAAATTACAAATTACAGAGAGGTGTGTGTTGTGTGTGTGTATATTTTTTTAGAGATGGCCCAATTGTCTACCTCAGAGATTTAATCAATATATATTCCCTCAGGCAGTGCTTGAGCTTCCTAGGTCTCCACAGTCTCATCAACATTGTATGAGGTTCTGTTTTGTTGTAAGAGAAAATCATGGTACTTTGAAGTCATCCTTGAGAAAGTAACAGAAGACCAGACTTAACTGAACAATGAGTCTACGGACTTTGGAAGTTCCCTTATCTTATTAAGGATGTAATAAATGTACTTTAAAGAAATTAGCCTTTTGTCTCTCATTTGTGTTATAATTTTCTGTTTGTTATGTCCTTTTAACTTCAAGGTATTTCCTGCGAAGCATACAGAATTCATTAAAATTTGCAAATAAATATTCTTCCAGTGACAACTTTCTCTGGTTTCAGAAAATAAAAAGTTAATCTGGAAGAAATAAAAATAATCAGAGAAAAATGTAAAGTTTGAGGAGAAACTTGAGTAATTTCAAAATGTAGTTCTTCAGAGAATATGGGCATTTCAGAGGAATACAAAGCCCAATTAAAGAGCCATCTATAATTAGGAAATTACTTTATGATTAAAAAAATAAAGATGACAGTTCAAATCAGGGAGAAATACATGATTTTCTCTTATCTTTTTTTATTATTAAGGCATTAAGGAAGTGTACATAGTTATTTTCTGAACATTTTTTATAAAGCAAAGCAGTAAGACCTAATATTATAATTTTTCTTTATAGCTTTTAAGTAGCTTAAATATTTTGGAGATTGAATATTAAATTATTAAAGGCATCTATCATGCTTTTCCTCTGAGATTTTTTGATAATTCAAATAGATTTTTGGTCTATGCATCTTTTATAGTTTCCTAATTATTTTGCTCATTTGTTTCATTTTTAACATAAGTTCTAAAATAATTTCTTTTTTGGGTTAAAACTGGAGTTTTCTGGGGATTATGAATGGATTGTAAAAATAGCAGACATAATGCGTGTTAGTTTTAGAATCTTTTCTTGAAAATTTGTGCAATAATTGACCTTATTTAGTTTGAATATAAGACTCTTACATAGTATATAACAAGAGAAAAACACCAGTGCATATTAAAATATTTCAGTTAAAATTAAATAATTTTATAGTTATTAAAATAAAATATATTTAATTAAGTAAAATTTAATTAAATTAAGTCAAAACTAAATTTAATTGATTGTGGTATGTAATGAGTACTGATGTAATTTTATAACTTAGTTATGAAATTAAAGTGAGATTTCTGCTAGATTCTAGATGCTTTTACTATAATTTTAATTCAATTTTAGAAAAGGTTTTTTTGGTTTAATTAAATTTACTTATTTGATTTCATATGGTATCAGGTCCCTCTTTGGAACGTTTTCACTTTATGTCCTCTTAGATTATTAATACTAGGGTTATGAAAATACTTTGAATGATGAGCAAAGTGGAATTAAGCATCCACTGCCAGGAAGGTTTACTCTAAATACTATGCTACAAGAATTAAATTGGATTGTGTAAGAACAAATGTTCAATATAAGCCTGGAAATAGAAAGTAAAGTAACTTTTAAAGTTTAATTAGAATTTGAAATGGGTAAAATAAGTAAGAAATTATTTAAGAAGGTCAGTGAGATAGCATTTCCAAAGCAATTCTTTGGGAATTTTTTTAGAAATTTGGATTTTTTTTGGAAATTGTTTTGGACCTATATGAAAAGATACGTAAAAGCTATAGTGGAAAAACTGACAAAATTATGTAGGTAAGTATACCTGACTAGGCAGAAGAGTGCTGATAGGAATTTCTCTTACTGAGAAAAAATTTGGGAACTTTCTCTTGTGAATTTTTTTCCATGTGTTTATCAAAGCGTTAATTTATTACAAACATGTTGTAATTCTTAAGCACCTTAGGTATTTATTATGTCACTAATATATGTTTTATGGTAATGATATTTTTGCTAACATGTAAGATAACCTAGAAGTGCTGAATTTGAATAACTTAACTTTTCAAAATGCATTTTTTTTGTTTTATTTTTTGTTTTTTATAAAATAGGTTGTTTTATTTCAAATAGTAACTTCCTTAAATTGGAGTATTGGCCTAAATCTGCATGAAGATGAATCTTCTGAATTTCTTTTTTTTTTTAATTCAGTTTTATTGAGATATATTCACATACCATACAGTCATCCATGGTGTACAGTCAGCTGTTCACAGTACCATCATACAGTTGTGCATTTCAGAATGCATTTTTTGATGGCAGTTCTTAAGAGTGGAGCCCTATTTTGTGTGTGTGAGGCTGTTCAGAACTACACAGTGCATATGTCTCTTTTTTGATTGACTCTTCCGGACTCATCTGCACCCAGAGGGTTCACGGAGGTTGTTGCTCGTCTACTGCTGTGGCTTGCTGATGGATATGAAATTGGATAGGATGAGTGGTAACAGTGTATGCATAAAGAAAGTGAACCTTCATTATGGAAATTGCTGCCTTTTGCAGGTCAGCAGTGACAAAGTAATGACCCGAATAGTTGGTTTAAAATTAAGATTGAATAGTAGTGTCTACAGACAAAAGCTTCAGATGTGATTAAGCACTTGAAATCAATAGGCATAGCTAGAGATGTCTATTCTACTTTCCATTGTGCTTGAAGAGTGGTAGTTCATCCCATTTTTATAGAAGTGATGTCACTGAGGCTCACTGAATCTTAATATTAACATGTAGATTGAAGATACACTGTAACAGGAAAAAGCTCAGCAATTTACAGCTTATTAATAGGATTAGATTCTTTGGAAGACTTAATTTTAGGTGCACAAGTAGTGTATCGATATCTGCATATAAATTAATCATTAGCTTCTATTTAATTTTTGCTTGTATATCAGAATTAATAATTCTTGTTAGTAAATTTATATTTTCACTAAGATGGGGTTTGTATTAGAAGCTGCTTGTTTATTTTGTCAGTATTTATGGAAGTTAGAGAGAGGGTGTGTAAATCAGACTTCAGTTATTTGGGGCTAAAAATGTTTTATAAAATGTATTTGTTTTTATAATTTTACTAAGTATGTATCTTGATTCTCATTCATTTATGACATAGAAGTTGTAGCTAGGTTTCATATTTTACTTGATCTAAACAAGGTACTTTTTGCTCAGAATGAAAAGAAAAGCTGAAAAAAAATACTGCTTAGGTTTGAAACTATAGTAAAGTCAGTTAATAACAAAACATCTTCTAAGTACTTTCCAAATGCTCTAAATTATATTGTTTATAATTGTATGTACCTTATTAAAGTATTCTCTACATACTCAATAATATATAAGTAACTCAGAATTTTCTCTCCGTATTTTTCATTTCTTTAACCTAAAGGAAATGCAGTTAATTTTGTGTTGCGTTCTTTAGTGAAGGATTTCATAACAACAGTAATTACATTTTGATTTTATCTCTTTTTTGTTTGCTGTTATATGTACTATTGAAGTGATATAATGTCAAGGATGGAATATAAACTAGTTTTGTAGTTTCATGGTTGAGAATGAATCCTTGCTCTTTCCAATTTTATCACCTAAGACAAGTTACTTAACCTCTTTGTAAGACTCGTTTGACCATAAGTAAAATAGGGATGAAAATACATACCTTCTAGTTTAATAAAAAAAATTAAATGAACTCTTGTTCTCTTCTTTCTCTTTTTAGCACAATGCCTGTGACATTATAGGTGATGAATAATTATTCTGTATGTCTATTCATGCTGCTGGTTAACGAGACAGTAGAAACTGTCTCCATGTTATTAGAAATAATCCTATTATATTTCATAAGCTACAATTTGTTTTCAGTTAGAAAAATAGGAAAAAAATTTAAAAGTACTAGTTTACTTTTATTGATTTGTGTATTAGCCTATTAGCAAAGATTACAACAAATAATACTCAGCATTGGTTCGGATGCTGTGTGCATTCTCACGCGCTGCTTACTAGTATGTACTGGTGTATTATTTTTGCAGAACACTTTGGCAATATGTATCAAAAACATTAAAATGATTATTATGTTTTGATTTGGTATAATTCATTTGCTTCAAATCCATGCATAGGAAATCATCAGAGATGACCACACAGTTGTTAATTGTAGCTCATTGAAAATTAGAAATCACTGATTATCCAGTAGTTTGTGTGGTAAATTCTTGTGGTTGAAAACAATCAGATGTTAAAATACTGTTTTAAAGGAAATATTGGTAATATTAAGTAGAAAAAGGTTACAAAAAAGATCCAAGTTTTGCTAAAAATATATACTTTGATTATTTTTATATTTATACTCACACACAAAAAAGCAAGAGTACATACTAACATGCCCATAGTGGCTATCTCTGTGAGGTGTGATTATGGGTGATTTTTGTTTTTCTTATTGTGCTTCTCTATATTTTTCTCAGTTTTCTATAATGAATCTGTTTTCCTTTTGTTGAGATAACAACCTGAATACCTTTTGAGTATAGAACATCTCTACTAAAGCTGTAATCATTTGACATGCTTGCAGTAAAGATGCCTTTATTTAGGTAGTGTAACTCCTAGTTAATCTTGAATACAATAGCAACAAAACCTTTATAGGAAAAGAACACATAGCTCAGTTAGAGAATATATATATATATATGTATTTTTTACAAATTTCATTTTTTAGAGTCCAAATCCACTATTGGACCTGCTGGTTCCAACAGAGTCACAGGCTGGAGAAACAGGAGAGGACGTCCGGACTGCTGTCAGGCAACAACTTCAGAAGGAATTGATTGCTCTTTTCAATACCTTACTGTTCAGTTTCATGGCAGTTACTGACAGGTACCGTTTGTATCATTGAAGGTTTGGGTACATTCATAGGACCTAGTTTTGTTTTTATTTCCAAAGAGCTTTGCTTTCTCATTTCTTTCAAATTAGGAGGAAGAAAGACTTCAGTAATTTGGTTTGCATTAATTTCTGTGATAGCCTGATTATAACTTCTCAGTCTCTTCCACTGTACACCCATACATGCATGTGTATGCACACATACACAGTGTTTTGTTGTTCTTTAGAGTTTAGTTCTTCGTCTTGTTTTAATTCCCTACACATCTGTATTGGCAAACATACCCATTACTATGACTTTCCTGAGTATTTTTACACTGATGATCAGATGTATATTTCTAGTTAAGATTTCTTTTTTTGAAATTTTTAAGGATCAAATTCACCATTTTAACCATTTTAAAGCGTATGATTGAGTAGTTTTGGTAAATACACAGTATTGTGCAAACATCACTACGATTTAATTCCAGAACAGTTTTATCACTCCAAAGAGAAGCCCCATGCCCATTAATAACATAGTCATTCTCTATTCCCCCCCTCCCTTGTCCCTTTCAACCACTAACATGAGTTTTGTCTCTATGGATTTGCCTGTACTGGACATTTCATACAAACGGAATCATACAGTGTATGCCCCTTTGAGTATGGCTTCTTTCATTTAGCATAGTGTTTTCAAGGTTCCTCCATGTGTTAGCATGTATCATACGTCATTCTTTCTTAGGAAGTGATCTATAATTAATTGAATTTTGACAAAGGTACCCAGAATATTCAATGGGGAAAGAATAGTCTCTTCAACAAATGCAGGGAAAACTGGATATCTCCTGTAAAAGAATGAAATTGGACCCTTACCTCACATATACACAAATACTAACTCAAAATGAATCAAAGACCTAAATGGAATAGCTATAAAATGAAACCCTTAAAAGGAAATATAGGTGTAAATCTTTGTGACCTTGTATTAGGCACTGATTTCCTAAATACAACACTTAAACACATACAACAAAAGAAAAAAATAGATAAATGGAACTTCATCAAAGTTAAAATCTGTTGTCCAAAGGATACTATAAAAAGTGAAAGACACCATATAGAATGGGAAAAATTATTTGCAAATCATGTAATTGAAATACTACTTTACACTCACGAGGATGGCTATTATTTAAAAAATGGAAAATAACAAGTGTTGGAGAGGATGTGGAGAAATTGGGACTCTAGTGCATTGTTGGTGGAAATGTAAAATGGAAATCAGCTTGGCCATTCCTCAGAAAGTTAAATATAGAATTACTGTATGATCCCGCAATTCCACTCCTAGGTATAAACCCTAAGAAATTGAAAACGGATTCAAACAGGTACTACGTACCAGTGTTCATAGCCACATTATTCACAATAGCCAAAAGGTGGAAACAACCAAAGTGTCTATCAATGGATGAATGGATAAACACAATGAAGTACATAGGCACAATGGAATATTATTTAGTTGTAAGAATAAATGAAGTTCGGATACATGTGCATCATGGTTGAACCTTGAAAACATTATGGTGAGTGAAATAAGCTATGCACATAAGGACAAACACCATATTATTTCACTTATATGAAATATCTAGATACAGCAAATTTAAAGAAACAAGGAGTTTAGAAATTGCCAGGAGAGGGAGGGAAGGAGGAAGAGGGAGCTGATGCTTAGTGGGTGTAGAGTATTTGTAAATTTTCAAAAATTAGAAAAGTCAACCCCTAACCCAAATTGTGCAACTGAACAACAAACCCTTTTGGTGAAAAATGAACTCCTACAGTTTCAACAGCTCTTATAAATAAATATTTGAAATTCAGTTTTTTAAAATGCAATTTTATTGAGATATAGTCACACCTTGTATAATCCATCCAAAGTATACAACAAATGGCACACAGTATCATCATAGAGTTGTGCATTCATCTCCACAATCAGTTTTCAAGCAATTAAAAAAAATTTTTTTAAATAAAAAAGGATACCCAAACCATCCCATACCCCTATTATTTATATATTTTTTGTCATTATTTTATTACTTATCTGCCCATACACTGGTTAAAGGGAGTGCCAGTCACCAGGTTTTCAATATCACATGGTCACACGATACAAGCTATATAGTTATACGGTTATCATCAAGAATCAAGTCTATAGGATTACTGTTCAACAGATTTAGGTATTTCTTTCTAGCTATTCTCATACACTGGAAGCTAAAAAGGAATATCTATATAATGCATAAGGATAACCTCCAGATTGACTCCTCAACTCTATTTGAGATCTCTCAGCCACTGAAACTTGATTTTGTTTCATTTCTTTTCCCCCTTTTGGTCACGAAGGCATTCTCAATCCTGTGGTACCAGGGCCAAGCTCATCCCCATGAGTCATGTCCCACGTTGCCAAGAAGATTTATACCCCTGGGAGTAATGTCCCACGTAGGGAGGAGTGCAATGAGTTTATCTCCAGAGTTTGCTTAGAGAAAGAGGCCACATCTGAGAAACAAAAGAAATTATCTGGGGGTGACTTTTAGGCATAATTTCAAGTAGGCGTAGCTTCTCCTTTGCAATAACAAGCCTCATAAGGGCAAGCCCCAAGATCAAGGGCTTGACTTATTAAATTGGTACTCCCTAATGCTTGTGGGAATATGAGGAACTCCCCAGGTGAGGAAGTTGACTATTTCTACACTTTCCCCCAGTCCCTCAAGGGGACTTTGCAAATACTTTTTTTTTTTTTCTTTCAGTTTTTAGTTTTTTGTTTTTTTTTTAAACAGTGGCTGTATGCACTAATACATTCATATCTGCCGAGCTCTAGCTCTGAATTTCAGGTGTCTCAGAGATACGCATTGTTCCAGAGACCAATCAGGTTATGCACTAAGGGATGAGCATCTCAGAGTTTAGAGATAGGCATTACAATTCAGGAATAGAGCTAACTGCTGTAAGAGCTTACAATCTAGGGTCTATTACAATAATTATGTCCATGTTAGGCT
>PVKY010013113.1:0-11173 GCA_004027775.1 Bradypus variegatus | reverse complement strand
AAGAAGGTCCTGGGCAGCAGTTTCCCGGGAGTGTGCCGTTTCAGAGGGGTTGCAGCCCCTTGCCTCCCACCTGGGGCAGAGGGTCTGTGGCCTCACGCTTTGCAGGAACGGCCCCTTTGCTGTATACGATGGGGCTGAAATGCTCTCGTTTCTGCATTTGCTTTTTCTTTGAACTGGGAAAGACAGTGGTGGGTGCATAGCTTCTTCCAGGCCCATCAAACAGCCACGGTGACTGTTGGAGAGAAGCAGGGCCAGAGCTCAGGTTCCCACTTCCTCCATGTGGGGCTTCACAGGGGCCCATTCCTCTGAGAGAAGTTCCCTATGAAAAATGAGGGACTTCCAGGGGCAGCTGCCCTGTAAAGGGTGAGTTGCCCTTTAAGAGAGGTTGGGGCGCCTAGGGACAGCACCTCCCCCAGGTCTCCTGGTACCTTCCAGGGTTTTCTCCTCTCTGCCTGAAGCCAGCCCCGGCCTGGCAGAGGTCCTGGTTGTAGCAAGTCCAGAGGGCAGCCCTCTCCTGTGCACCCACTGCATCAGCCTGAGACCACCCCCAGGCCTCTTGGGAGCTCAGCCTCTCCAAGGTGGGTCCACACACTCCCTGAGAGGACCAGGGCCTGGTGACCCTTCTCCCAGTTCTTGGAGCTGCTGCCCTCATCCACTTGGAATTCTGCCAGGATTCTAATCCATGGCTCCCTGCGGGCAGAACGCACTAGGCTCTGAGTTGGCTTCAGGTGGGACAAAGGCTGGTCCTTCCTGGGCACCACAGGAGGTAGCGAGCTGACCCCTGGCCAGGCTGAGCCTCAGGGAGCAGTGTGCCACTGTGGAGTTTCCCCTGGGCTGTGGGACACGCACCAGCGTAGGGTGAGGGGGTGTCATCTCCACTTCGGCTCACCCCAGGACAGCTGGTTGACCACTTAACCGCCTGGAGAGCGTTCAAGGACAGCAAGAAAAATGAGGGACTTTCAGGGGCAGCTGTGTTTTCTGACTCAGTCATAATGCCCCTAAAAATCCTTATTGTTCTTGCAGTGTGCATCGGGCCGTGGCCTCCACCCAACCCTCCCCCACCTGCCCCCTCCAGGAAAGGAAAGACTCCCTGGGGTCGGATTGGAGTGTACCCCCAAGAATGTGAGCAAATGGGGATTTGCTGGTTATTAAAACAATTTTGCTTGGTCAATGCATTGTTTTGCATATGGTTTTATAGTGTGTTTTTTTTTTGGTGGAGGATTGGGGTGGGGCAGGGCTGGGCATCCAGATATTCCTGCCCTGGAGAGTGCAGGGTCTCTTGGATTGTGAGTGGTGAAAGTTGGGAAGACCCCAATTACATGCATGGACAGTGCCGAGGAAGGTTGGATTTGGTGTCAGTTATCTTAAGGCAGTGGTGTTAGGCTGGATGAGGTGGCCTGACTTCCCTGAGAAATTGGAACCTTTTAGAGGAAGAAGGGGAGAAGGCACCGGGATTGGAAATTGCTCTTTATTTTAAATAGAGGGAGCCCCGGAATCCACATGCTGGGAAATCACCCAGTGACCCGGCCATTTTGAAACTACAGTTGCAGTGGATTTAGGGTCTTTTCCTCTCCTTGGAGTTTGCCTTCTCTCAGCTGATGTTCTCGGTCCCTATTTCACTTCATGGGTCCCCTCCATTCTCAGCAGGTGCCCCCAGCCCCACCCCACAGATATTTGGGCTGAGCCAAGATCTCCACTTGGGGGTGGATTTGGGGTTCTTGAGGAATTGTCAGAAAGCAAAAATACCTTTTTAGAAGGGCATCAGTTTGTGCCATGCTCCCCTTGCCCAAGAATGCAAGTCCATAAGAATGTCACCAAATCCCAAAGCAGCAGAACCTCCATCTCCAGCTGGCCTGCCCCAGGGCTCGCCAGTCTCACAAGTGAGCAGGGACAGTTCATCTCCCAGGTATTTCTAAGGTTCCCAGGTGCCAACTTGCAGCCTCTCATCCCCCAAGAAGACGGCCTCCATGAGCTGGTTGTTTGTGAGACCCCACCCGCCATGGTCTTGCCTGTTGGAGCTGGGCCTCGATGCCAGCTTTCTGAAGCAGTTTTTAAGGGGCTGGTTTGCTCAAGAGCCTCAGTATTCTGCCGAGGGGAAGCGACAACTCCCAGGTAAAGTTTCAACTTGGATGGTATTTTCTTGGCAAAGAGTGGGTGGGGCTGTCATGCAACGAGATAGATGCTCACAACCTACCACGGATGAGGGTACGTTTCACCCGGCATTGGCTTCGCTGGCATTTGCTCACGTCAGATCAAGTCCCCCCTCCCCTCAACCCCTTTTGCTCCACCCCTCTATCCCCCCAATTTTCCTCCTTGGCCCGAGTGTGGCTCCTCATTCTTCACCCCCAAAAGCTTTACAAAAATTAAACAGATTCCTGTTTTCCCCTAACTACAAAAGGATTACCTTCCACTCTAGAGAATTCAGAAAGTACAAAAGGATGAAAAAGAGGCTCATAAATTCCCATACCTAGAAAAAATGCCTGCTAATGAAATAAATCTTTCCACCACCACCCCCCATGCAGATACATCCCCACCCAGTTAGCAGGGTTGGGGCTTTTAGAAGGGGTGAGGCTCATAAACCATTTGGGTGATAGCTGGGTGCTCTTGGGAACCAGAAAGCTTTCTCCCTTTGGCCCAGCGGGATGTGCTGTGGCTGCTGCCCCCCTCCAGCAGGAAGCCCAGAGAGCTCCACTGGGTCTCTCTCCAAACTGGGACTGATGAAGCCCAAATTGTGGGCTGTATCCCTACTGATTTCCAGGTGGGCTGCCTCCTTGCCCTCAGCTCTGGTTGCACGTAAGACTCAGTCAGGGAGTGTTAAAAACGTACCAGTGCCTGGATCCCACCCAAGATCAGCTGGGTCTGAGTTGCTGGGGAGAGACACTCAAGGATTGATGGGTGTCTTTGTTTTTTGTTTTTTTTAAGTTCCTCAGGTGAGTCTAATAAGTAGCGGGAGGTGGCCTATTAGTTGGAGATGGGAGAGATTCCCTGCAGCTGTGCCTTCAGAGCCTGCTCTGAGAGGTGTGACTATTTGCAGTGACAGCCTTTTCTTTTCTCTGCTGCTCAGTCATCTTTTGTGGTTCTTCTCTTCCTCATTTTACAGGCAGGGAAACTGAGGCTAAGGAGGTCAAGGGACTTATCCGAGACACACAGCTAGGATATGGCAGAGCTGGGATTTAATCCACAGCTTCTGACCCCCAAGGTCAGTGCTCTTTCAACAACAACAACGATGATAATGATAGCTGCCAAATTAAGCATTTGGTCATGACGGCATCCTGAGGCGAGTGGCGTGGGGGGGCTCCTCTCTCACAGAGGAAGTCCCTGTTGCACAGGGCCACGGGGCAGGTGGGTTATCTCCCCTTAGTCTCCCCAAGGCCGAGTGTGTACCCAGATGGCTGGGATCCACATTCTGCCCACCACCCCTGCTTCCCAGCCTCCCTGCTGCCATGGATCCCAGCTTGGGGCAGGGCAGGGTTTAGGCCCATTTTTAGGACAAGGAACAGGCTCAACACTCAAGAACCTTGTTCAGGGTCACCCAGCTGGTGGGTGGCAGAGGCTGGCTTCCTTGGACAGAGGCCTCTAGGAAGAAGCACAACCCTGTTTGTGACTTGCTTGTCCATGCGCTGCCCTGAGGTCAGGACCCCCGGTGCGGTGCCTAGGTCTGCAGAAGGCTGCTCCTGCCCCTCCCTCATTCCTACAGCGCCCGCCTCCAGGAGGCCTGGCCTGAGGGCCAGCTGGGCAGGTTGCCAGGCAGTGAGCTCACGGGCAGGCGGGCACATTGTTGGTTCCAGGAAGCCGTGGCTATTCCCCGGGCCAGTCTGCAGAGCCGGAGAGCCAGCCTGCCTCGGACGTGGTGGGCGGAGATGGGAGCGGGGAGCCGAGAACACTGTTTTCCTGGAGTCCATGGTGCTGGGCCAGACCTGTGACTTCCTGCAGAAGGGAGGGTCCTGAGCACCCAGTGCTCCTTCCTGGCTTGGCATTGGTCCTTTCCCTCCTCAGTCTGGCTCCCGCCTTTCTCCCTACCCAGCACTTTGCAGCAGAGTACACACTCTTGGTGACGCCATCCATTGTACCTGCTTCCCAGAAAACAGGATGGGCAGTGGGGCAGACTCAGCCAGGCACCTTGATGGGAGAGAGGCTGCAGAAAGTGGGCATTGCCTCATGCTTTTCTTGCCCATGTTCCTTGGGGAGCAGGGTTGGGAGATAGCCCTAAGCTGCCTTTGCCTTACTTGGGTCCAAAATAATCTCAGCTCAACTAGCAGCCTAGAGCAGTCAGGTGGGACAAGAGCTTTGGGCTCCTGGAGCTGAGGTGAGACAGGCCTGCACCCAGGAGTCTGGTCAAGGGCAGCCACTTAGCTGGGGACCTTGGGGAAAGCTTGTTGCCTCACTTGGTTGATGGTATAAGTGTCCCATAGGAATGTGTCTACCTTCTAGATAGATTAAAAAGTTTTTGCTTCTTTTCCAGCATAGAACGCTGTATGAAGCCTGGCAATGGAGAAGATGCTCAATTAATGGTAGTTGCACTGCTCAGGAAATGAAGTTTGGGTCTCAACGTAGTGGGCAGTGCCTTCACTCCTCGATGCTTACAAGGATGAATTCCCATCACTCTTCTCTGACCCTTCCTCTTGGGATGGTGGCTCTGGATGGGAAGCTGCAGTCTTCAGGCCCTGGACATGCCTTGCTGGTCACTGCTTTGCCCTGGCTTCCTCTCATCCGGCAGCCCAGGCCAGGCCCTGTGCCTGTGGAGGTGTCCTTCCCCTCCACGGTGCTCGCCCAAGAAGTCCAGATGCTGCCAGCTCCAAGGCGTTCCCACTGGTTCTGGGCCAGAGGAGCTGCTGCCGAGCCCCTCCCTCCCCCGCCAGCCTCCTCGGGGTGCAGACGGCCCAGCCCAGGCAGGAAGGCCTTTCTGTTTGGCTTGGCTGGCCAGGGTGCAATAAGCTCTCGCTTTCTGTTTTGACTCTTGTATCTAACCAACAGGCAGAGCCTATAACAGCACAGAAAAGCAGTCTTGGGCCTCGAATGCATTTAGGGCCTGGCCCTGATGGCCTGGCCACTGCAGAGTTGTCTGGAGGTAGGAATGGGTGATGACACTGCCCACCTTGGTGTGTGGAGCGGTGCGGCACTGATTGGCTTCTCCTGACCAGCATCCCCAGCCCTCCTGATAATGCCCCTTGTCCTTCAGTGGACCACCTTCCCCCAACCTCTATCCCTGGGGTTCAGATGGGGCCACCCCCCACATCCAGGCTCTAGGAGCAGCAATATGACCCAGGCCTGGACAGTGAGATTCTCCCCCTGGGACTTCTGCAGGAGCTATGGGGAAAGTAGCATTCTCTTTCTGTGGGAGTTGCTAACTTAATAGCAATTGACCAAGCTTGAAACTGGTGGTGGCCATCCTGGTGTCCACTTGGGCACACCCTGCCTGAGGAAAAAGCCAACAAAGAGGAAAGAGCTGAGAGATGGAGTGTGCTGTCCAGACATCAGTAAGCCCCTGGATCCAGCCATGCCTGCAGCTGACGGCATCCCTGGATTAATATGTTTATATGAACCAATGCATTTCTTTTTTTCTAAAACCAGCCTGAGTTGGGTTTCAGTCACAGAAAGGGTTTTTCTTTGGTTGTAGTTTTAAAAAATCAACTTTATTGAGGTATACTTTACATACAATAAAATCCACTCATTTTAAATGTGCAATTTGTAAATTTTATAGAATGTATACACCATTGTAATTACCACTATAATCAAGATGTAGAACATTTCCATCTCCCTAAAAAGTTCCCTTGTGCCCCTTTATGGCTGATCCTCTAAACCCCAAAAACCACTCATCTGTTTTCTGTCCAATAGATTCATTTTTGCTTTTTCTAGAATTTTCACATAATGTTACTCTTGTCTGGCCTCTTTCATTCAACATAATGTTTGTGCGATCTGTCCATGTTGTTGCGTTTGTCAGTCGGTCATTCCTTTTTATTGCTGGGTAGTATGCCATTGTGTGGATGTATCACAATTGTTTATCCATTCATCTAGTGATGGACATTTGGGTTATTCCAGATTTTGGCTATTAAGAATGAAGCTGTTTTGAACATCCATATACATGTCTCTGTGTGGACCTACGTTACTTTATTTCCTCTCTGTGGATCCCAAGGTTTGAAAGATTGTATCTACCAAAAGGACTGCATTCATGAGGACAGAATCCACTTCCACTTCCAAATGTATTCCTCAAACACATGAAGATGTATCCCAAACTACCTGTCTGAGCTAACTGTTCAGTCACTGAGCAAATCATTATGAAGACAAAGAGTTGACATCATGCCAACCAGAGACAAACAGACCTGCTTTATGGTGGGTAGTGGGTTGGGGGTGGTCTTGGAACAATCATAAACCCATCCCAGATGTCTGGAGGATGTCAAGTTCATAACCCCTAATTTAGTCCAGCCTCCCATTTCACAGATGGTTTCAGTTTGGATCTCCCTCTTGGCCTTCTTGTTACCCAGGTCAGCCGTTGGAGGTCAAGAAGAGTGATTCCCAGGTTTTCTTGTGAATCCATGAGGGTCACCTCCCTTGGGACCCGGAGGCACCCTTGCACCTCTGGAACTTCCAGTTCTGTGAGTCAATGCACTGTTTGTTTGTTTGAGCCAGTTTGCAACTGGCATAGCATGGCCATGACATCAGCCTTCAGTGAAACTCCCCTGAGTGTCCCCAGAAGAACCACTCCCCTCCAGACCACCTCCTAGATGCCAGACGCTGTACTGAGTGTTTTATGTGCATTATCTCAAATCCTCTCAAACCTACAGGGCAGTTATCCCCATTTCACAGGAAGGGAAATGGAGGCACAGAGCAGTAAAGTCACAGCTGGAATGTGGATGTGTGACACATCTTTGCCTCCCGGGTTCTCAGCTACCCCTGCCCGACAGACTCTGCCTCAGATGCTGCTGTGACCGATACACTCCGTGGGGTCCACATGGTTCCACAGTTGCAGCTGACCAGCAGCTTTCCCAGAGCCTTTGGCTCCTCCCAGGTCTGGACTAGACCCTACATCCTGGGGTAAGAGACTTGGCTTCCCAAATGGTGGCCAAAGGGGCTGGAGATCACAACCCAAAAGTGCAGGGGAAGTTAATTCTCCAGACTGAAATGTGAGCACTGGGAGCCAGGAGATAGGAGGATAAATTCCGTCTTCCTTCCCCGCATGGACTGTTGAGGGCACACTCTTCCTACTGCTGGTCTGGAGACATCCCTGGAGGCTCAGTGGGTGGTGGATCTGCCCAGAAACCAGCTGGGTCTATCCGTGGTTTGTTGCAAAGCAGTGGTGGTGCGGCCGTACACCCTCTTACATTGCTTCCTATCCTTCCCCACATCCCTTCTGTTTTCCTTCACTCTTGCCGCCCTGGGATGCCAACTTCAAAATAAAGCACCCGACATAAAGTCTCTGTTTCTAGAGGACCCAGGCAGTCTGGCTTCAGGGTCTACACTGTATTGCTTCAGGAAATGTCGAACAAGAGAATGGATGCATGATGATATAAAGAAACGAATGGCTATTAGTGATTTATGTGTTGTTGCCATGGGGGCGTGGGCAGGGGTTAAGGGTAAGGCCAAACCATTGGATGATTCCCTTGTGTCTATTCACCAGGTCTAATCAGTCAAATCCTCTGACCTCCCAGTGTAGCTCAGAGGCTGCCCACCCTCCACCCCCACCCCCGCAGGCCCCCATCTGGTACGAAAGGAACCCACACTCCAGATCCACCACTGAGCAGGTATCTGACTCTGGCAAGTTCCTTGGCTTCTCTGAGCTGGTTTCCCCATCTATAAAGTGGAGCTAAGAATGGTCGCACCACATAGGGCTGTTGGGGGATTAACTGACACTTAGTTTTGTGCCTGGTGCACTGTAGGTGGAGGACACTGTTGAGGCCACCTGTCCAGCACCACCGCTCCAGTGGCAGCCCTGCACTCCTTGGGGAACCCCCACCTCCTCCACGCTCAGTCACAGTCTCTACTTACTCTTTGCTGGGATCATTGGCCTGGAGCTTCTGGAGATCACTTGTACCATTTGGCCTTTGGGAATGGAGTCAGTATGGAAGAAAGCAGAGCTGAGAGCTGGAGAAGGATCAGGAGTCCAGATGGTGTCTTTGGAGATCCTGGTCCAGCCATGCCAGAAGCCGGTTAAGTACTCATGATTTTTAGGAATTAATACATGAGCCAAATTTTTTCCTTAATATTTGTTTAAGCTAGTTTGAGTTGAGTTTCTCTTATTAAGACTGAGATAGTCCTAGGTTCTCTATCAATAGTCACAGCTGTGATTGCAATTATCATAAACACCTTAGCTGGAAAAGGCAGCCACGGAGATGGGGGCAGGTTCCACCAGGGGCCAGTGCCATCCTTCATCACAGCCCCAGTTAGCAGCTCTCCAGGTAAGGGGGATTCATCTGTTTGTGCTGAAAGGTGCCTGGTATCGGGCACATACCAGGTGACTGATAAACAACTGTGGAATGAATAAATGTTCATTATCTCAAACAATGTGCCTTTCCTTCCAGCCCCCATGCCTGGGTACACATTTTGCCTTCTGCTTGTCCTTGGCTGGCCAACAAGCCTATGGGGTGTCTGCCAGGGGTCTGTCTTGGCAAACTTATCTCTCGTTTTCATAGTGCCCTTTCTAGGGCCTCATTCATTCCTTTATCCATTCATTTATTCAATTTAGGAATGTTTATTAATAGTGTTCACTATGCTAGTGCCAGGGGAAAGAAACAGAAGCGAATGAGGCTTTACCTGCCTTCTGGGAGCTTCTGTTCTAGTGGGCATGTATGTTGACAATGTTGATACAATTAGGTTATTTTAGACATTTGGATGAGTTTCTGTTATCCTCCTATAGACCACAGAATGAAACTCCTCTAAGGAGTATATTTAGCTCTTAAACTAAGTTGGAACTAATGCAGTTTGTCTGTCTTCAAAGACATGTTGGAAATGCGGGTGAGCGGCCCTGGGGCCCTGGGAGGAAGGGGAAGTGCTAGTCTGTGCTGAGCTCTGGACTCAGCTTCCCAGATCCCATCTGATGGCTAAGTTGGATCCTTGTCCCATCCTGCTGATGGGGAAGCAGGTGCAGGGAGGTGAAGTAACTTCCCTGAGCAGAACTGTCTGGGGCCCGGCCCCTGATCACTGCTGTAGCAGAGCCTTGTGTGACTATGCTTGTGGCTCTTTCCATTCTCCCTCGGATGGCAGTGATTCTTTTTCTTTCCTACATCTCCTATCCTGACTCCATGCTGCAGTCATCTCCTTTCATACCGTGAACCAGGGTCTGGCCCCTGGGAGAATCTCAGTGTCACGGGCATCTGTCGGTTTTGTCCCCAGCATCCCTGTCCCCTCCTGCTTCTTTGGGGAACTGCTCCTCACCCACTCTGTGTGGTCCCAGGGTAGTTTAACCTTCCTGGCAACCAGGTGGTCACATGACCCTGGTGAGGCCAGTCATAGTTCTGCACTCCCTCGATTAGTCCAAGGGGTGGGCATGTGAGCCAATCAGGGCCCTGTTCTGGAATGTTCTGAAGTTCCCCATTGGATCACAAGCTTTAAGTGTCTGACCCGAGAGCTACCCGTGGCTGTGCGGTAGAGCCGGCGAGGATGAGGCTCTGAAGCAGGCGGCTGGGGTCAGCTCCCCCCAGCTTTTCAGTGTCTGGCTTATATGGGGCAATAGATTCCCACCCCCTTTTTTACTTTTAAATTATTGTCAAATTATTACATGAACATGGCAACAAATCAAATACTACAAAAGAGCTTATATAGGAAAGCAACAGGCTCCTAACCTATTCTTCCCTCTTCACCCCAGTTTCATTTTTTTTTTAATCCCAGCTTTGTTCTTGAAGCATACTATTTTGCATATTTCCTTTTTAATTTTTTTCTGGTGGTCATCTCCATAACTCTAGGTAATATGCTCATATACTTATTTCTTGACTTATAACCTTAGACAATATCCATTGATTTCCAGGTAAGGTATATGAGAATTTAGCTCATACTCCTACTTCCTTCTTCTCAACTTTGAAATTTATAGCATAGGTAGTGTGCGTCTGCTATCTATACTTAGATGCTTCTTTCTTTTGTTCATCAACCTCACACAATATTTCTTGACTCTTCCCACTCTTTTTCAGATGAGAATAAATATGAATGTCCCTACCATCTCCTGTGTCTGTTCACACTTCACCTTTGTCAGCTAAAATTTTTTCTTTTTTACATTGTCTGGCTTATTGACACATTTTCTTCTGTACCACAATCAAGCCTTTCCTGCCTCGTTCATAGGTTGATTCAAAAGATTAAAAGCCAAGAAACTGCATTTACATGACTCTGATTGTTACACACTGTTCGCTGTAAACCCCCCTTTACCGAGAGCTAGTTTGATTTGCGTTTGTTTTGGTGACAGCCAGTGTCTCCAGACTTACGCACTCAATGTTTTGTTGACTTGGACTGAGACGTGTCCACATGACTTCAAGCACAGGCTGGGGCAGAGATCACCCAGGCCGGCTTTGTGGACGTGACACCCAGCAGTCACACTGGACCCTGGGCTTGGTTTCAGGCTTTGCTCTTGCCATCGGGAAATTCTTAATAATTTTTGATCAAGGGGTCCCCCAAATTATGTAGCTGGTCCTGAGCTTGCTGCATTGCCGGGAGAGGCCTGAGCTTTTTGAGAAACATTCTCTCCTCTGGCAGCAGCCTGGGCACTCGGAAGGTCCTGAACCAGCTGTGGACCATTAAAGTGAGAAGCTGTGGGGAGCCCAGCATGGCTTTGTAAACGAACCCCATTTTATGAGGTGAGGCTGGGCTTCTCCAAGTTCCTTCTTTCAAAGGGGCAATAACATTCGTGAACCTCGGGTTGCATCAGGAAGATGGGATTTTCCCTGCATTACAGAGGGTGTTGGGGTTGAATGAACTGCCCAAGGTCTCACTGCTTATGACTGGCAGGTTCTGGGTTCAAGTTCAGGCCTCTGATCCTCAGGTCTCAGCCCTCGCTGCTCACCATCCTGCCTCAGACCTGTGCTGTGCAAGATGCAGCAGATCTAGGTTTGAGTCCTAGATCTGCTCCCAATTTGCTGTGTGTCCTTTAGTGAGGGACTTGCCCTCTCTGGGCCACTTACCGCAGTGTCAACTGAGGAAGCTGATATACTAGAAAAGCCTTCTTCAAATGCAATGAGTATGTAACCAAGTAACT
>PVKY010013112.1:0-11173 GCA_004027775.1 Bradypus variegatus | reverse complement strand
ACGAGCCAGGCGCCCAAGACTGTAAGGCAACCCCCTGCAGGTTTCCACTCACAGCTCAAGAAAACGAACTCGAAGCTAGAGCAAACCGGTGCAGGAGATATAATGGAGCCTCAATAAACACCAGCAGTTGTGGGAATCAATGCAATTTATTCAGCAAACATTTATCAAAAGCCTACTCTACCAGGCACTACCTTAGGCTATGAATTGTGTTTAAAAAAAAAAAATTATACAATGCATACAATAAGTAGCATATACTCCTCTGCACGTGTCTTTCCCAAATAATTTCAAGGGAGACTATGGAGATATCTAATATTAATTTCCTTGCCATACCATTATGATTTATAGTGTCTCTCTTCTATAAATGGCAGTTTGCCCCCGACCACCACCTCCATACAGACATTAAAACAAATCTGAGTTCTACTGTCCTTTCCAAATATTTTTGAAGAGTACATGTCATATTAGCATTTACGCACACACACCACAGGCCCTAGCACTTATATCTACAATTCTTTTCTAAAGGAATATTTAAGGAGGGACTCAAGGAAACACTACTCCTCTTGTATTTTTTTTTTTTTTTCCTTTTCATAGGCTTATTACCACAAGCACTTTAGAATACACTGTAGGTGAAAACTGGTTAGGTGCATAGAGAAAAATTTTCAAGGGGTTTGGTTCTATAGACACACATATTAAATATAAGCCCTTTAAGGAATCCTTTACAATTTCACCTATAATTTTTTTTTCAGTTTAAAACTGGAATAATAGTGGAGAAGCAGAGGTAACATATTTCTGAAAAGGCAGACTTTATAAATGTGCCCCAAAACATGAAATAGTAACAGTCACCAACAACAGTCACTAATATTTCAGTTAACACGATAAAGAATATCTTCTAAACAACAGCAACGATCAAAAACAACAACAAAAAATAAACCCTGGCAGTGAGAGAACTACAATAAGAATCCAAACTTCCCCATCTGAGAACAGACATTTTTGCTTCAGGTTTCTACTGCCTGTAGAAAAACTGAAAAAATTATAAACTGGACACAATTTCCAGTGAGACCATCAAATCCCCTAAAAATTTTTAAGGAGATAAAATTAAGTATGTAATGCACATGGCAATCCAAATTTCCCATTCAATTCCTTTACCACACAAATGAGACCTGTACAGATGTCAACTGTGACCCTATTCTACCGATCTGGTAATTAAGCCAAAAAATGTTTAAACCCCCAATACTGTTTGCAATACTGTTCTCATATATGGTACCATCAAAACAAACTGCTCTTGGAATCTAGCTTCACTTTTTAAGACTATTATGACTATTTTTCCTAATGGAGACTCTAACAAGTATATAACCCAATAAATAACAACCCTAAATAAACTGTAAACAATATTAACCTCATTGTAAAAACATAAGATTCTTAACAAAATGGCAACAAAAAAATTGTAGATAAATTAACTAGGAGTTGAAAACTCAAAGCTTACATGCTTCCATGAGAATATTTACAGGAAAAGAGAGACAATAACTATATATTTCCTTGATCCTGATCATTATTTTCTTTCCAAGGCATCACTATTTCACATCAAATTTTTCATGTACTGCTTACTTGTTTATTGTTCTGTCTTCTCCCATTAGAATGTAAGTTCCATAAGGGCAAAAGCCTTATTTATCTTATGTTCCATTATATGCCCAGTGCCTAGCACATAGTAGAGGCACAATTTAAAGTTGCTTAATAAACAGATGAACAAGTGGCTTCTCACTTAGATGCTGCCCACCCGAACTTCCCTTCCCCCATCGTTTAAGGCCAAGGTCAAATTCCACTACATCTCTGATGATTACTTCCCTGAACCCCCTCCAGTCTCTTTCTCCTTTAAACCATGAATTTGGCACTTACCGAGTGTCTGATTATTGTTTATCTTTGTATACATATATACTTCCCTTAAACTTCTCATAATCCTACCTTCCTTAAGAGCAAGGACCAGTGTCCCAAACTTTTGATATCCACCTCAGCACATGTACTCAGTATACCCTTAAATGTTTTACTTAATTCGTTTATTTGCAGTTAAGCCAGAAATCAATTTAGTTACTCGTTTCAGCTTTTCATAACTTATCCCTCTTTCCCAAATAACTCAAAAAAAGGCCATGAAATTGCAGTGGGTCTCCCCCTATTTTAAATTTATCTCCAACAATTTCAAATTTTATACTCTGTTCATAACTAATTTTATTAGCTACTCACCCCCAAGATTACATTTTTCATGTAATAAAAAATCTTCTGATTTTTTTGTGATGTCTATAATGAGGTTTCTAATCCCAATCAAGGAGATGTACCCCATTTCCTTCTTTACTGATCATACCCCTGGAAAGCTTTTATTTCTTTATACGTGTCCTAGGAATCCACCTTAGACCCTACTTTTTTGAGCTATTCCTATCTGGTTTCTCCAGTTATTTATCTGATTAAATTTCTAACTCCCTTTCTCAATCAGTTTGTGTATGAGAATGGCCTCTTTTTAAAGTCTGAGCCTACTTTTTTAATTCCAGCCGAATTTTATGAACCTTATCTACTCACAAAGCCAACCCTTCATCATCTGGGCTAATGAAATGTGTAAAAATATCTGATTATCCACAACAAAAGAAAATCAGATAAAAACTGACACCTGGCTTTGGAATACATCATATGAGACTTTGGGCAAGATTAACTTTCTTAATTATGTTTTTGCTTAAGCCAACATTAGTAAGATTTTTTTTTTATGATGGTAGATCTCTGTCTTGGTTTTTAAATTTGATGCACTTAATTTAAAAAGAAGCCAATCAAGTATCTACTGTGGTTTTTCCCATGAAGCCTTTTCAACTAGTTCCTTCAATCTGTTGAGATCTTTCATAAAGTCGGGTTCTGTTTCCCCTGATTTATCTCATCCCTTTTCTTGGGATTCCAAAGAATTCTGATCCAAATCAGTTTATCCTATATTAATTTACTTCTTCAATTTACAATACCTTTTGCTTGAGCTCTCAAAGAACTTTAAAAATGTTAAATCTTTAGTGAAATTTTTAGTCCAGATAACACAGGATAGAAAACTTTATTTTTGTCAAATAAGCCAGGAAAACTAGGTTTCTAGCATAGCAAAGTACATTTAGTAGATCATGATTGGTTGAAAAAACAGAAAAACTTTTACTGAACAGCTATGTAAGTCTGCTTGATATATATATATATATATACAGATAGTTACATTTTCCAAAAACACCACTGAATTAAGTCCCCAATGCAGGCATTTACAGAAAATAACATCAAAACAAACTTACCTATTAACCTGGCACTTCTCCTGGCCACAGCCTAAATTTTGCACCCATCTCACGTCTACCCTTAACCCTTGATCTTGGTCTCATCTCCACTCCCAACTACACCACAAATAAATTTTAAATGTATAGGGATAAAAAAAGGAAAAGAACTGTGTTAATGGGATCTTCTCTTTTGATCCCTTCTCAGATACTACCATTAAGATTCTGGCCATCATCTCCAATTTTGCAAGACTATTTTACAGTTTCCAAACTGAACCAAAGGACAAGCAGTTCTCAAGCTGAAGAAGGAGCAAAACTGGAAAATCTGGCACTTCTGTTCCCTGCCCCCCCCCCATAATCATACATCTCCAAAAAACTACAATGTCTAATTGGACCACCCACATAAATTAAGCATAATTTTAAACCAAATCATATATTTTACTTTGAGTTACTAACATACAAGATGTTAAAATTTAAAAATTTAATCATAACCACAGTTCGTACATTTTTTACGTCTGAATGCAAGCTTACAGTGCTTGAAATGATTTATTTTCATACAGTATTATTTACCATGTTACCAGCAAAATTTAGAATGAAATTTCTAATTTTTACCCATGTGGAACTTTGATAAGTACAAAGTATTTTATTTAAAAAACACCTTTGGGGCTAGTATTATTCAGTCCACATGTTTACATAAAATGGCAACAAGCATTAAGCAAAAATCAATTTTTTTAACAGCTACCTTCGACATAGTCCTCAAACCTCAGTAAATTCCACAACTTTATTTAAATTAAAAAAAAAAAACTTTCCCAATGCCTAGTCACATTTTGACTAAAATACTTACACAAAGCCCTGAATTTTTAGTTTTTCAATTTACTTCTCCAAGCTGCTGCCCTCACCAAATACAGAACTCCACAAGCCCCAATTAATTACAGCTACCCAAGCTGTGTGTGTTCACCAATACACATGATTCTCAAGAAAAAGTAAACAATTAAAACTTATTTAACTTGGCTGATAAGGGATTATTTTCTTCTTTTAAAGTTTTACCTTAAGTTTTAAAATCTCTTTCCTCCATGGAAACGAAATAGAATAAATCCTTTGAGGAAACAGTTTTCACCTATCTGCACTCTCGATCAGCCCCATTGGGTCAGTGGCATAAAAAGGCATTTTCTGACATCTAAATTCCTTCAATAGTAGTGACAAAGTCTTTAATGGATGGTAAATTTAAACACACACACACACACACACACACACACACACGCACACACACACGCTCAGAAAGAAAAGAGAAACATACCTGGTTGTTTTCTAAACAGGTTTGATAAGTTTTGTTCACTTGTAAGAACAGAGTATTTACTTATAATCTTTTAAAGCAGAAGTGGCAGCCAGAGTACTGGATAAATAAAAACTTCAGACTTTTAAAAATCTCGCATCTTTACTCACCTTCCCTTATTTCATGAGGAATGGTACGGCAAACCCACCGTAAATGAGATTATGCAACAGGTTTTTTCTCTCCACCTAACTCATTACAGGCTGATTAGAGGTGTGCTTTCTCCAAACAATCTGAAACACCCAGGGGAACTTCAAAACGCCAAGGATCTTTGCAGTTGGCGTTTAATAAAACTTCTTTAGGATTTTACATTATCCATTCATTTTGTTAATCCTGGAAAAATCCTAAATGCTATTTCTTTTTTTAAAGATCTACTTTTATTTTCTCAACTTAATGACCGGTTTCCTTTAGGAAATAAGCCCAGCATCTGAAAACTTAAGGTTCTGCATAAGTATATTTCCCCTGGTGCTTTATTACATGAAATGAAGCCTGATAAACATGGGCTTTTTTATTTCTCACGTTTTACGGCGAATGTAAATAAAAAGGTCACTGGCGCATCAAGCTCCCCTACACTGTGACCCGTGCCCCGGTATGAAAGTTTTTATTGTTTTTCGGTTGGTTGATTTGGTTTAAGAAAGTATAGCACCGTCAGCACCCAGGTGGCCTCGCTGCTTACACCAAAGGCGAATGGGGATAATGGGAACAGTCAGGCCGGGGCCCCACTTGGCAGGCGTGTTGTGTAACAGTCGCGCCTGGAAGTGAGCAGCTTCGCCCGCGAAGGTACCGGGTTCCGCGGCGGCGGCGGCAGCTCCTATCCACGGGGCCCGGGTCAAGTCCGCTCGGCGCGGCCAGGGGCATACGATCCGCGACCCCGCGCCCACCCCCTTCCCGCTCGGACCGGCCCCCAACAAGGCCTACACCTCCACTTAAAACGCTCTCGCGACTACGGGCCGCAGTCGCCCCCACCCCGCCTTCCGAAAATGTGGCCGGGTCGCCGGGGAAAGCAAACCCCAAGGGGCGAGAGCGCCGCGCCGGGCACAGCGCAGTTGGGGCGCGCCGCGAAGCGTCCATGCTGCTGGAGCGGGCAAGCGCCCGAGCCCCGCGCCCCCGCGCCCTCCGCGCACACCCCGCGCGGCCCGCCGGAGACCAATTACTTTGGGGACCGCCGACTTCCCGACTCTCACAGGAGGAAACTAAAGTTGTCACAGCGGCTCCCCCTCGGGCCCCCTCACCTCCTGGACTTGCGAGGCGCCGCCGCCGAGCCGGGAGAGCGGCTGCGCTGCCGCTCGCGTCCCGTCCCGTCGCTCTCTCCTCCTCCTCTTCTTTTCACTATATTATCTTCTCCTTCTCTGAGGGGTAGGTGGGGGCGGGAAGTTTAGGAAGAGGGGAAACGTTTGCAGATTTTCTTCACTCTTTCTCTTCCACACCCCCCTCCTCAATCAGCCTTGAAAAAAAAAGTGTCGGAAGGGGTGAAGAACTTGAAGAGGTAAAGATGGGGGGCCGAGTGGGGAAGTGGGGAGGGGGTACAGAGAGGTGATAATAATCGTTTAAAAACTGATTAAAGCCCCCCAAACAGAGATACACAGAAAGAGGGGGGAAAGGCGGGGGGAGCGAGTGGGGGTTGGGGGGAAGGAGAAAGAGTCGCTGATCAGGAAACTTCAAGCGCGGATGAGGTCATTGGTTTAAAAATAAAGAGATGGCGTCATTTGAAACCAATCCCAGTGAATGAACTCAGCGGAGCCCGGGGGAAAGGAGGAGACAGGCGAGGGCAGGGCGGTGGGTGCGGGCGGGGCTGTGCGCTCGCCCGCCCGCCCATCCCCGGGTCCCCGAGCCTAGAGCGCGGCTCCGCGCCTCATTTCAGCCGCTCGGGGAGGGGTCGGGTCACGTTCTCTTCCACAGTTCGGCGACTCCGAGGCAGGTTCCGTAGGCGCCACTGGGAGGAGCTGGGGCTGCCAGAGGGGGCGGCTCCGCGGCTTCCTCTTTACGCGCCCGCGCGCGCTCCGGCACCCGACCCCGGCCTCGGTCTCCGCTTGGGGCCCCGCGCACCTCCCTAGCAGCGCCCCAACAGGTATTTAAGGGTTTTCCCCCCACGGAGATGCGAAGCCTTTTTCTCGGGCTGTTTACAGCTGTCTTACCAGCGAAGGGAAAAACAAACAATGATTTGAGAGAATTATAATCGCTCTTTAAAAAGTCTAATGAATCCAAAATACAGGACTCTGTTGTCTCTATAAAAAGAAAAGTTACAGGTACTTTAAGAAAATCACACGAGTGTTACCAGTCATTCAGCTGTCGTTGGAAGCCCTCACATGTACGTTCCTAAATTATTTTACTTTTGCGAGATATGATGAGAATAAGCAGCCTAAAATGCTCTCCAAAAATATTTTCTGCATCTGCAGCACAGTATCATCTTTGAGATCAGCGGTGGCTGCCTCTTGAGAGGTGCAAGACCCTACTGATTTACTGCCATACATCTTGTGCAATTTTTTATTTGAATTTACTAAAATAGCTTTGTTTTGAGACTGTATTACACACCCTGGAAAACTGGAGACCTGAGGTGATGACAAACCCCGACTTGGAATCATGAATAGGACAATCAGAGCTTTATTCCAGTGTTCTTTGAGCATTTGAGCATGAAGCTGCTTCTACTGAGAAGTATTCACGTGGATATCATATAACAAAGATGTGATTAATGACGGAAAAGCACCCTGCGCCCAGTGAACTGCTCCATGAGCCAGAATTTAAGTGCAGGAATAATCCAGCTCTTTAAACATTCTGTTAGCAGTAGACTGGATTAGGGACACTGGTCCCTAAATGCATCTTTGTGGAATATCCAGGTGGACACTGCCTATGCGACTTTTTAAAAAACTGGTAAAAGAACTGAGAAGCAGGTTTGAGTGGGTTAGAAGGATGACATCTGTTACTGCTTTTCTGCCTTTAAATCTTGCAATTAGAGTGCATTTGTTACTGCTGGTAATCATAGTGGTATGGTTAGTATTATGGCATAAACCTGGGAACTTCTGACCCATCTTTGAGACGACGAATAGGAGCCCAGTTGGAAATGGGAGACAGCCAAGCACTTCAGGCTGTAAGAGAAGCCTGTAGGCCACAGATGCAGAGCCTGCTTTCAGCCTCTGCCATTGACCTCTTTAAGACTTCTGCTAAGAGGAAGCAATCTCTTCCGCTGCTCCTTGTCCTCTGGTGGCCAGGAGATGTAACTGCAGCTGTGCTGAGCCATAAACCTCTAAAAAAAATCGAGTTGGAAAGGATCTGCATCTCAAATCCACTTAGCTGGAGGGGCTGGGATTTTTAGGAAGGAAGGAAAAGATAAAGAATCTGTAGTAGAGGTAGAGCGCATGACTCTTGTTTAGATGAAAGACTCAAGAGGATTTATGGAGTACCCTTTACATCTGCAGCTCTTTAGCCTTACTTTAAATGACATCTGGAAATCTTTCTTCCCTTCATTCATTCAACCATTAAGTTTGTGTACTTACTATGTATGTGGCTTTATGACAGCTACTATGGGAGCCTCCCTCTACTTTGAGAAATAAGACATAGACTGAAGTTAAATAAAAAACTAAATTAATGATTGAATGGCTTACAATATTGGTTAGAAGAGGAGAAAAAGAGCCCTGTAAGCTGAGATTGTCAGGGAATGCTTGTTATGAAGAGCTCTGACCTCATCTTGAAGGATGGTTAAGATCTTGTTTGGGGTACAGGGGTCAATGGAGAGACTATTCTAGAAGGGAAATGGCATGAGCAAAGACACGGAGGTGGAATGAATAAGGTGTATTCAGTTGAGGCATGAGTAGTTTATTCTGGCCTTGGTAGACAATTATGTTTAGCAATTAGGTGTGAGGATAAATTTAAGAGATTTCGAGGCACATTATGGAGGTACTTGATTGTTAGGATAAATAGCTTGTTAATAGTCTAGAATGTTATGGAGAAACCATTGAACAAGTTTACTTCACTGCATGGTCCATTTCTCCTTGTTTTACTAAAAGAGCTTCTGTATACGCTAACCACAAATGTGGAAACAAAACTGAAAAACACAATACCACTTACAATTGCTCTAAAGAAAATGAAATATTTAGATATAAATTAATCAAAGCATGTACAGGATCTATATGCTGAAAATCAAAATGAAAGAAATTAAAGACGTAAATACTTAGAGAGACTTCAATGTTCATGGATTGGAAGACCCAATATAATCAAGATGTCAATTCTCCCGAAATTGTTCTGTAGATTTAATGCAATTACCATTAAAAATCCCAGCAAGACTTTTTGTAGACAGAGACAAACTTATTCTAAAGAGCTTCCAGCAAATTTAGATGGGAGAAAAGATGATGGATAGGTAGATAGATAGATACATTTTTTTTTACTCTGCGTCCATTTATCTCAAAGATTTTTAAATTTTTCACAAATTTCAGAGTCAAATTAAATGTAATCTTTAAGAAAAGCCATCTTTAAGAGAAAATCTATATTGGAATAAAAAAATTGGAAAATAGTAATAATGATGCAGCCACAACCAAAAATTGTGACCCAATCGTTTAAATGAATTTTTTTTCTTTCAAATAACGCTAAAGGAAAAGAATTGGATAACAATGATTTCCTTTCATTCTGATACTGAGAATATGTCTTTTTTAAAAATGGGGTGTCTGTTTTTGAAGGCCAGTGATTTTAAAATGGTTTTCCCATTTTCTGAGTAAATATAGGTCTCAATGTGCTCAGTTTTAAAATTGGCAGTGGCTTTCGGACTAACAATGACAACATTCAGTAGCAACAGTCATGTTTATAAATGTAAACATTTACCTTGAGGAACAGTCTTTAACCAGTAACTGAACCTCTTGTTCAATGTTGGTGAAATAGCAAGATGGGACATTCCGACCAAATAACAAAAAACTATTTTGATAAAAAAAGTACTTTTTAAATTTGTGTAAAGTCAATTTTTTAATGTCTTGAAGAGAAAGATCTATTTCTCTTTAAGTCACTGAATTTTAGGAAAATCTCAAGCCACTACTGTGAAAAAACTAGAAATTAAACAGAATTTAGAAAATTAACTAATGTCATCATGTCAAATCAAAAGTATACCAAGGAAGTCTTTTGTACAAGGTATACACTGGCTTTTAACTCTCATTACCCTTAGTGTTTGGTATTGTTATTCTCTCTCCTGTTTTACAGCTGAGAAATCTGAGGCTGAGAAAGATTAAGGAGTTTGCTGGAAGAAACATAGCTAGTAAATAGCAAGCTAGGGCGTGAACGCAAGTTTTCCTTCAAGAAGCTTTTGTTGAGAAGATAAATAAAAATACAAAATATACATAGTTCAAAATAACCTTATAAGCAATCCACTATTTTAGAATGCACTTCTGTGATTACTGGTCAAATTTAACATTCAGATATGTGCCACAAAAGTTGAGAAAAATGAGAGCTCACTGAGCTGGGGCAGAATAGTCAGCCAGCTATAAATTCCAGTTCTTCCACATACTGGTTATATGGCTTGAAGGAAACTTCATTTCCTCATCTCTAAAATGCAGATATCAATATCAATCTTCAGAATTGATGGGAAGTTTGAATGAAGTACTGAGTATAACACCAAGTACAATGCATAGCACATAGTATATACTTGCTAAATACTGCCTCCTTCCTTCTTGGGAAAGACTGAATGCAGAACTGACTTAGATCTTGAACAATAGGTTGAATTGGGAAATTAAAAGAGAATGGGAAAGCTCATTCCAGGAGGAGAAAAAAAGCACAGTCAGAGAAACTGCAGGAAAGAGATTCTGAAATAGTTTAACTGAAGCAGAACATTTGTATTTAATAGTATATAACAGGCCTGGAAAGCAGTTTGGGGCCAGAGTACATAAAGCCTCAGCCAAAGATTTTAGACTTGATGCTATAAGTAGCAGGAAATGATGGAAAATTTTTTTCCTTCTTTAATTAAGCTTTATTGGCCTTATTTTCCATTATATAGCAATACATGTTCATTGTAGAAAGTCTGAAAGTTACAGAAAGGTATAAAGAAGAAAATACAAATCATCTTATTAATAAGGTACCTTGGGAGAGTGATATATTTTTTTAATTGTTATATCCTTTTGTGATGTTTTGATTGTTGTTTTTTTTACCATGTACATTTATTATTTGACTAATAAAAAAGTTTATAAATAAATGGAAAACACTAAACATATTTACATTACCATTCTTTGTATGCAAAGATTTGCCTCTAAAAATTGGAGTTGCTTATTTGGGATGGCCTAGTGACTAGTGAGAACTCCTCAACACTGGAACAATGATGTTTGACCTGCACTTTTACAAAGTAAAATTGTTGTTTATCTTTATTATGCATCTTGTCCTATAGTTTCAACATATAATTGTAAGATTTTTTTTCTTTTAAGCTTATATAATGAAGTTGTTTAAATTTTCTAAAAAAAATCCTACCATCACACACCAAGGATGACTTCTGAGGATATTTGGGTGTCTCTTCTCCAGTTTAACAATTTGAACTTGGAAATGGATGGCATAAAAGTGGGATTTTAGGTGGTCCAGTATCAATCTGACCAAAGTGTAATAGAAAGATCTA
>PVKY010013111.1:0-11172 GCA_004027775.1 Bradypus variegatus | reverse complement strand
TAAGACACTGAAAGAGAAAAACCACCAACCAAGAATCCTATATCCAGCAAAGCTGTCCTCCAAATATGAGGGAGAGCTCAAAATATTTTCTGACAAACAGACAATGAGAGACTTTGTGAACAAGACACCTGTCCTACAGGAAATACTAAAGGGAGCACTACAGTGTGATAGGAGAAGACAGGAGTGTGTGATTTGGAACACAATTTTGGGAGATGGTAGCACAGCAATCTAAGTATACTGAACAAAGATGGCTATCTATATGGTTGAGTGAGGAAGGTTGGGAGCAAGTGAAACACCAGAAGAAAGGAGGACAGATAAAGACTGGGACTGTGTAACTAGGTGAAATCTAGAGAGGTCAACAATTATGATAAAATGTACAAATATGTTCTTTTACAAGGGTGAACAAGCAAATGTCAACCTTGCAAGGTGTTAAAAATGGAGAGACATTGGGGGAAGGATGCAATCAATGTAAACTAGAGACTGTAACGAACAGAATCATTGTATTATGCTTCCTTTAATGTAACAAAGGCGATATACCAAGGTAAATGCAGATAAGAGGGGGGGATAGGGGAGGCATGTTAGACACTTAACAGTGGTGGTGTTGTCTGACTCTTTACCGTACTTTGATATAAGGTTACTTTTCCTTTTGCTACTTCCCAGCTGTCATTTTCTTTTCCTCTTTCTCTTCCCTCTCTACCTTCTTTGATGCTCCCTCCTGCCTGAGGAAGAAATGTAGATGCCCCTATATAGATAGTGGTGAAGGGGGTGAACACATAAATATGTGACCATACAGAGAACCATCGATTGTTTACTTAGGATGGAATGTATGGGGTGTGAACAAAACCATCTTAAAACAAAAAATGGGTTGATGTCCAAACCTCAAGGGCAATATACTGCATGAAATAAGCCATACACATAAGGACAAATATTGCAGGGTTTCACTGATAAGAACTAATTATAATATGTAAACTTATAGACATGAAATATAAGGTACCAAGATATAGGATGAGGCTTAAGAATGGGGAATGGTTGCTTAGTATGAGCAGAATGTTCAACGAGGATGAACTTCAATGTTTGGAAATGAACAGAGGTGTCGGTAGCAAGATGTGAGAATAACTAACAATGCTGAATGGTGCGTGAATGAGGTGGAAACAGGAAGCTCAGAGTCATATATGTCATCAGAAGGAAAGTTGGAGGTCAAAAGATGGGAATGTATAAAATGCAATCCTATGTTGGACAATGTCCATGATTAACTGTACAAATATTAGAAAACTCCTCCATGAACCAGAACAAATGTATGACAATACAACTAGAAGTTAATAATAGAGAGGCATATAGGAAAGAAATACATACCTATTGCAAACTATACACTACTGTTTGTAGTATTTCAACATTTTTTCATAAACAGTAACAAATGTACTATACCAACACTATGAGTCAACAATTGAGGGGGATTGGTTAGGGATTTGGGAGGATTCGAGTTTCCTTTTCTTTTTCTTTCCTTTTTTTCCATCTTTCACTTTATTTCTTGTCTGGAGTAATGAAAAGATTCTAAAAATTAAACAAAGATTAAGTGTGGTGATGGATGCACAGCTGTATGAGGGTACCAGGGGCAACTGATTGTACACTTTGGATCTTTGATAATTGTATGGCATCTGAACAATCCCCCAAAAAATTAAAAATTAAAAAAAAACAAGCCAACAAAGAAAAAAACAAAGATTTTAGGGCAAAAAAAATTACATTTTAAAGAATGTACTATCTCTGACAACATTTATAATATATAATGAACATACCCTAAAGCACAGCTAAAGGGCTATGCATGACTTGATGATGGCTGGACATGGAAGTGACAACGGGAGTGGATAAGAAGGAAAATATTTGAGGGACATTACCAAGGAAAACTAAATAGAATCTGTTACTCCAGATAATGGCTCATTTGAAGGAAAAGCAAAATGTTGCATTGTGTTTTAGAATTAATCTATTCAAGTCATGTATTTATTTTACTTTATTTTACAGCTAGGAAGGTGCCTTAATCACAGTCCTAATTCTATAGGAGTATATATGGCCTTTTATCTGCTTGAGTTAATTAGTTCATTTATCTGCTTGAGTTAATTAGAACTAAATCAGTGTATTCTCAGTCAGCAGGTTTATCATCACAGGTGTGTCAAGTAAAATCAACTTCCCAAAACATAATTTACAGCTTTTAATGAACAAACATAGTCTACACAATCAATATTTTAACAAAGGTAGTTTCTACAATGAATATTCTACAATGAATTTTTTTAAGATGTTAAAAGTTTCAAATCAAAAGTCCTTGGAATTAACCAACCTTGCAGTACAACAGGGCAGCTCTTAAAATTTCAACTGAAACTCAAACTGTAGATGATAAGATACAGAAAAAGTTTAGATCCTACTTAAATTTTATGGTAGGTGGTATATAACTGTCTTTTCACCTCCTCTCTTTAGCTACACAAAAGACTGATTAATAATCAAAAGCACTTACATACTCTCACTTGTGTCCCTAATTGGAAATGGTGGCATCTGGTTTCAATTTAACTTTAATAACAGCTGAATTAAAGATATTTGGGGACCATTTGAAGTTCTACACTGGTTATGAGAGATTAGGAAGAGAAATGAATCAAAGAAACTGGGTGTCTGAGTAAATGGTGGTAGTATTCATTCAGTCATTAAGTATTTGTTGAACTGGGTGCGAATTGTTCCAAGTGCTGGGAATGCAGTGGATTGAGCAGAAGGGAGAAAAATAGATGAGGTCAGAGAAGTTAAAGGAGAATAACTGTGTAGGACCTTGAAGGCCATTGTAGGAATTCTGGCTTTTATTCTGAGATATGAAGTTTGGAGGGTTTTGTCAGAGGAGTAACTTGATCTGACTTTACATTTAAAAGAATAAATTTGGGTTCTTAATAATCCAGGTGAAAAATGACCAAAGGTGGACAAGGGTGGTAGCAGCGGAAGCAGTAAAAGGTGTTCAGACTCCATATAAATTTTGAAGTTGGTGTCAACAGATTATGCCGATGAAAAGGACGTAGAATATGCCATAATGAAGACAATAAAAAGTGGTTTGTGGTTGGGATGTGGGAAAGGTTGAGTTTAGTTTTAGACTAATTTGACTTTGAGATGACAAAAACCCTCAATTTGAAAATGTCCAGTGGGCAACTGGAAAAGTGAGAGCTCAAGTGAGAATAAGCCCTGAATGCAGATGAGATTCAGCAGCATATGTATAAGAACTAAAGCTGGACTGGAGGTTGAAGAGAAGATTTCTAAAGTCTGACCCTTGAAGAACAGTCACAATAGGGCAGTAAGTCAGACAAAAATAAAAAAAGAAAATTATCAGAACCTTAGAAGAATGGAGGTGTCAACAGTCCAATGCCAGAGAGATGCCAGAGAGCTCAAGAATGATGTCCAGGAAATGGCCACAAGATTTGGAAAGGCACTGGTCTTTGAGAGAGCCATCTCTATTATAGTACAGAGGGTGAGGAGCTAGATCAGTTTCAGTGAGTACAGGGGAATGCAATGGATGACTGAGAAGGAAAAGTATAATTGAGGTATTTTTCAGTTCTTACAGGTAGCATCTAAAACAATCATTTAACTTGGTCCACTCAAATGGTAGTATTATTTGTATTAAATGTTACCTTGTGACAAATTGAATTTGAAGTTTAAGTATTGTGAAGGTTTGAATGTATTATGTCCCCCAGAAAAAGCCATCTTCTTTGATGCAATCTTGTTGGGCAGACATTTTAGTGCTGATTAGATTGGAATTCCTTGAGTGTTTCCATGGAGATGTGCCCCGCCCAACTGTAGGTGATAACCCTGATGAGATCATTTCCATGGAGGCGTGGCCCCGCCCATTCAGCATGGGCCTTGATTACTGGAGCAGTCTATAAGCTCAGACAGAAGGAGCCAGCTTGCTACAGCCAAGAGGGACACTTTGAAGAACACACTGGAACTGAGAGAGGAGCTTCAGCTTACAGAGACATTTTGGAGATGGCCTTTGAAAGCAGACTTTTGCTCCAGAGAAGCTACAAGAGGACAAATGCCCAAGAGCAACTAAGAGTGACATTTTTGAGGAGCTGAGGCCTAGAGAGGAATGTCCTGGGAGAAAGCCATTTTGAAACCAGAACTTGGAGCAGACACTTCCCAGCTAACAGAGGTTTTCCGCATGCCATAGGCTATCCTCCAGTGAAGGTACCTGATTGTTGATGCCTTACCTTGGACACTTTATGGCCTTAAGACTGGAACTGAATAACCAAATAAACCCCCTTTTACAAAAGCCAATCCATCTCTGGTGTTTTGCATTCGGCAGCATTAGCGAACTAGAACAAGTATAAACTTTATACTGGGCAGCAACAATTTTTTTTTTTTCCATTTTGATTTCCTTTCTGTGAGAGGTAGTTTTAAGGAAGGTGAATACATGTGGTAGGATTTGTTATTTTCTACCTTCTGAGACTGGGTAGTAATTAGATACTTTAAAAAGTGGTAACGGGGAACTCAAGTTTTTGTGATAAAGAGATACCTTCTTTAATTTTCCTGCAATCTTGATGGGGACTGAAGAGTCAGTGCTGGTTCTATAAAAGGGAGCAAAGGGGATATACACTAAATACTAGAAAGGAAAGCTAAAGACAAAGCTGTAGCTGTTCCTTGAGCTCCTCTCCAACTCAGGAATCCTGGTTAAAGTGTTAGAGGGGAAGACTAACGGGCTCAAGACAGCATCAATTTGCATTCCTCCTGGCAGGGTTTCCTGATCTCATGTCAAAAAATTGTAATCTGAAAAGGGACTTTACATATCACCTAGTGCAATCCCTCCTACTTTACAGCTGGGGTACTGAGAAGTTACATGCAGCATAGCAAATCAGTTAGTTACACACAGCTAGTTACACACAGAGCCAGACCTAGAACCCAGGGGCGCTGCTCCCCAGCCCACAGCTCTTTCAGCCTCACTCTCTACTTAAAAGCTATTTGAGGCAAACAAGTGTAAAGCATTCTCAACATTAGAGATCTTTCCTGTGTGGGAGGTTATGGGGAGCCCGGGTGGGGATTAATGAGTTGAAGAGTGCTTATGAGTTGGATGACAGAATTTGGCTCATTACAAATGCCTTGGCATCAGGCCTTCTGAAATCCACCTTGGTGTTGAAACTGTGCGTTACTTTCCATACTGTCCAGTACACAATTCAAACCTGCAACGCTGACAAATGCTGTTCCACTAACTTCTAGACAATAATTCTTAGACGTATTTTTATAAAAATCCATTCTGCGGATTATCTACAACCCCTTTGTCATCTTCAGAATGGAAGACTTGCGGAAAAGCAGGAGGAGGGGTGTAGTAAAAACAATTTGAGTGGGTGGGTTTGGACTGCGCAGAAGGGAGAGAAAGTGGGAGAAGGTGGCAGGCTTGACCAGACTTGTTAACGATTGCCTTTCTTGCCTGTTGCTAGGACTGCCAGCGTCCTTGGTTACCACTCTAGGAGACTGTGCCCTCTCCCGCGCTCTGCAGGCTGTAGCACCCCAGCCCGGCCCAGCTCCGCGGAGAGAAAAAGAGACCAGCAGACACGTGCCCCTCCTTCCCCGCAATCCCGGTCGGAGGCCGGGGTCCCCGTTAGGAATCACAACCGCGGGGGCTTTGCATAGTGGCCACCTCGGTTTCAGCCCTAAGAAAGCCCTGCTGAGGACTGTTCAGGGAACTAAAGAGAGGGCGAGATCCGGAAGCTCCCACTCTGACTCACGTTATACTCCTTCAGCCAGGAGTCGAGCTTCTCCTGCAGCGATTGTAAAGATTCAGTCGAGACCAGTCTCTTCAGGATTTCCGCCATCGCTCGCTTTTACGCTCGGCCCCGCTCGGATGGTGGCGTGGGGGGACCTAGCCGGCAGCCTCCGCAGGACCGCTGGGGGAGATGGCAGGCAGGGTGTTATCTTCCTGAAGGCTCAGAGCGTGGCTGGCGTTTCCATCCTCCCCCTCGGGTCGGATGGGGCAGGATTCGGGAAGCCTGGGGGAGATGCCCAGGGCCGCAGCGCCCGTGCCTTATCCGCTGCCTGCGCGGTGTCCGGGCTCCCCAGCGGCTGCCCCCGAGACCGGATGGTGAATAACCTCGGCGATTATTAAACAAACCTTGACGTGGGCGGGCCGGCTGCCAGGGACGCGCAGGGCTCGAGTCCTGGCAACGCTCGCGCCGCCACTCCCCCTCCTGGTCCTTCCCGCAGTATATCCGCCCTCCTGCCGCCTCCCCGGGGACCCCCCGCCTCTTCCCCGGAACCCCGCGTTCCATGGCACTGCTCCCGCTGCTGCTGCTATTTCTCTTGCTGCCACTACTGCTACGGCTGGTGGCTGAAGGCGAGGGCGCCCGAAGCCACAGAGACTCCGGGTTTGGGCCGGGGGCTGGAGGGCGTCCAGACCCCAGATGGCGGCAGCGGAACCCATAATGGGCCGAGAGGGGGCCCAGCGGAAGACCCAGAACCTCCTCGCCCCCAGGGATTCTGGGCGACGACGCTGACCTAGAAAAGCAAAGGTTATTTCTGTATGGAAGTTTTTGGTTAGGCTCTTAAGAAGCACCAGAGATTACCCTGTTTGCATCCTTTCCTTTATTCTTTCACCTCTCACGCCTCTAACTAAATCTTCATTTGGAATACCCTGGAGTAACCTGTATGAAACTTTGCTTTTCAATTCTTCCTACCTCTATGTTTTGCCCTGAGTGCATACCCAGATGAGCGAATTTTAGCTCCAGGATGTTAACAAATTAAAGTTAATCCCTCAAATTTGGGCAAGGTTTGATAGTATATTTTTAGAATCCTTGCGTACCATATAACTTCATTTAATTCAGAACTCTCTAATTCAGACTTTGTGAAAATTCAGACCCAGTGTGGCAGTATTTCAAAAGGGTGTATTAAGCCACAGTTGATAGTTTGAGGTACTTAAGAAATTTCAACCATCCTTAAGCATTTTAGAATCCCTTGCTTTATATACCATCCTGTGATGTTGATTGCAAATCATTTTTATCTATTCATTGAAGTGGTGGTGGAGCAGGGCCTCACTCTAACTAGCTAGTTTAACTCAATTCCATTTCTTTAGGTACTTGAAGATGTATGAACATTGTTTGCCTTTACAAGTAATTTAAAATTTAAAATTTTCACCACCCCTTGTTTCTTTTTCTCTGAAGTAATGTTTTTACGGTCCTCTGGTGAAAATAAAAGGCTCATTTCAGAAGGCTGCATTCCTGATATTTTTTCGTAAACCGCAAAATAGGGACTACAAGGATACATAAAAATGTTATTTTATGTCATGGTAGGATAATAGATTATGAAAGTAAAAAATGCACAAAAAACACTAAATAATCATTAAATGACTTTTTTTGAAAAAGGAAAAAGGAAGGGATAGTGAAAAGCACAGATTTCTTACATTTGGAGCCAATAATTGCATATTTCTATATGTAATTGTAAAACTTCAACAGCCCTAATTAACTTATTCATAGAAAAAAATTTGGAACATTTACTTATGTCCTGATTAAGAATTCGCAGTTAAATCCTGATTATGCTTCATCCTAGCTGTGGGTGCCTTAATTAACCTCTAAGCCTTCATTTCCTAACTGTAAAAGGGGGACAATTGTTCCTACTTCATAGGACTATAATGAGACTAAATAAGATAATTCATGTAAAGTACTTAGCACAATGCTTGCATATTGTTGTAAGTGCTTGATAAATGCTATGATCACTATTACAGGGAATGTTGATCACAGTATTATATTTAACAGAGAAAACTTGGAAACAGTCTAAATCTCCAACAATAGGGTAATGGTTGAGCAAAGCATTCAATGAAATACTGCACAATGAAAATCTTGTTATAGAATATTTAGTATGTAGAAATTCTCACTATATAATGAGTGAAAAAGGACAGTAAATTATATATGTATTGTGTTATATTGTACAATAGAACCTGAGGGCATGATTATGGGTGATTTAAATTTGCATCATTGTATTTTTCTGATTTTCCAAATTTCTACCATGAACATGAATTGCTTTTCTGAAAAGTTATTCAGAAAAAAGTTACAAAAACCGTGCCACCCTCAGAAAAAAATGTTAGAGAATATATCAATATTTAAGCAACTGACCTCGGTATGCTTTGACCAAATGGTCAAATTATTCATTGAGTAATTATACACACAGAGTCTTAGGATACAGTGGATCTTTGAAATCACCTTAGACTATGCCACCTGATATTATTTATTTATATGTATGTCCTAGCCCCACAACTAGATTCAAGATTCTTAAGGCTTGTAGTCATTTTGTCTAACTCCTGGTTTCCCTAGAATCTAGGAGCATGTCTTGGGTATAGCAGCAACACTGTTTATTGATAGCAAAGAAGCATATGGCTTCCACTCAGTGACTCAAAACCAAGGAAATGTTTATGTATTTATTTATTATAAGCCCTCCACTACTTCTAAAAAGCATCTAGGATGGCTTACAATAAAAGGCTTATGCAAAAATTTTTTAAACACAGGAGAAAGAAAATATTCCTAAACTTTAAGTTTATGTATTAAGACTGAACATCATTGAACATTTATTTCAGAGCTTTGTTGAAGGCGAGGCAGAAAGGAAAATGAGTTTTATGATTATTAATGTTACTTGATTTTAGAAGTATACATCCCAGGCTGGTCCAGTCCACCAGGATGGCAATGAAAATGCTCCAGGGTGCCATTCCCCCACAGAATCTTTAAAAAACTAGCAAAAACTGGCAGAACCATCTTCCTGAGAACACTGGAAAAGAGTTAAAGGGTTGCAGTACCTGGGCAAGTGCCGAATCAAGAAAATGCAGCATTAAAAAATGGTAGGAGAAGCTCATATTTCCCTTGCTGTCCCTTCCCCTGCTCTCCCTGTGTGGAGCTGGTCTGTGCTCCCATTGTGGTGCCCTAGCCCTATTCCAGAGGGAGCCGAATAACCTCTATGCACACCCTGGGGTGCCTATACTGGTGCCAATATATAGGGTGATGGCCTGAAATATTGAACTGGAAAACTTGTCTCTGTCCCACCCTTTCTGAACTTGCCCTATAGGAAGAAGCAGCTTACAGACAGCTAAAGCACTGTAGGAAACAAGTCAAAATGGCCTGGGACAAAGGATTACCTGTTTTAAGTCATACAGTAAAGCATCTGGGGTGGGGGGGAGTCTATTTCATAGACAGTAGAGAGGGCATTCAAACTGCTGTAAATAGGGGTATTCCTTAGACCATGAGCAAGCAGAAGCCCAAGATAAGATATAGCCTTGGAAATGATGGAGAGGACCCTGCACTTCACTTTTGCCCCAGGCTGATTGTCTTGATAGGAAGGCTAAACTGTAAAGGAGAGCACTTTAAAAAGACTGTGAAAGGTGCTTTTTGCTTTGGTTTGTTTGTTTTTGCCTGGACTCAAGGAAAGCTCTGTCATATCACTAGCTGGACATAAACTTGATGATCACATAGATCATGAACTAAATCTCAGAGTTAACACTTTAAAATATTTAAATGTACAATGATCGACAAAAGATTACAAGACAAAGAAACAGGAAATGAGGGCCCATTCAAAGTAACAAGATAAAAATCCAGAAACCATAAACAAAGACCAGACTTTGGACAGACCATACAAAGATATTTTTTTAAGTGATCCTTGGTATGCTCAAGAAAATAATGGAAAACACAGAGAAAGTACAAAAGAATATAATGAAAATGATGAATGAAGAATATGAGGCTTTCAACTAAGAGAGAGAAATTTTAAAAGGAACCAAACAGAAATATTGGAGTTGAAGACCACAATAACTGAGCTAACACTTATTCTTTCTTCTGGCAAAGTAAAGAATCAGTGAACTCAAAGACAAGGCAATTGAAATGATTCAGGCTGAGGAACAGAAAGAAAAAAGAATGAAAAAAAGTGAACAGAGCCTAAGAGACATGTGGGGCCCTATCAAGTGTACCAATATGCACATTATGGGAGTACCAGAAGGAGAAGAAAGAGCAAAAAGGGCAGAAGGAACATTCAAAGAAATAATGGCAGGAAACTTCCAAAATTTAATGAAAGACATGAATATACATATTCAAGAAAGCAACAAACCCCAAACAGACAACTCTTAAGAAATCTACACCCAGGCACACAGTAGACAAACTATCAAGTGCCAAGGACAAGGTTCTGAAACCTGTAAAGGAAAAGGAAAGCCTTATGTACAAAGGAGTCCCAGTAAGATTAAAGTATCAATTTCTCATGTGAAACCCTAGAGGAAAAAAAAAAGTCAATGGGATGAAATACATTAAAAGTGCTCAAAAAAAAAACAATTGCCAACCAAGAATTTTGTATCTGGTGAAACAGCCTTTCAAAAATGAGGGAGAGGAGAGCTAAGATGGCAGCATAGAGAGAAGTGGAGGACTGTTAGTCCCCCCTGGAACAATTCATAAATGACCAAAAAACTAGGAAATAACCTGGAATAACAGCGGGGAGACAAATGTGACACTCCACTCATCACCCACCAACCTGAACTGGGAGGAATGCCAGAGATCACAGCATAAAATCTGTAAGTAAACCTGCGGGCCCACACTGAGAGCTGATAGCCGGGAGCCCCTCCCTCATGGAAGCTGCGTGGTGCTAGAAAGCAGCACGCTCTCAGCCCAGCTCCAAGTGGGGTTTAATATTAATGGCCCAATACAGACAGCGAATCCTTCACAAGCAGACAGAGGCTTTTAGTGACAACTGACCTTGGGAGAGTCGGGGGTCATATCTGTTTCAGGACAAGGAGCCCAGAGGATCGGGTATAATCTCTGGCTGACGGGTGAACCTGGGAGTTTTTCTGTCCCTTTCTCTCTGTGGAGAAAACCTGAGCTGTTCTCAGCCTGCAGTCACACTCAGCCATAATCAACCTGCAGTGCCTTGCAGCCATAGCGCTTTGCGGCACTTTGCAGCACTTTGCAGCTGCAGCCGTACACAGCCCGCAGCGCTTTGTAGTAAAGACAGCCTGAGACATTTCAAAATCAAAACAATTTAATCAGCAGAGTCACAGAAACAAAGAACTTATTGATATGCAAAGGACATCACTGGAGGAAGCATAGCTTCCCAAGACGAAAGGGAGGGGCCCAGCTTTACTGCCCATCTGCCAGTCTTTCTGGAACCAGACCCCAAAGCCTGGGGGAGGAGAGCCACAGGCCACACCCT
>PVKY010013110.1:0-11173 GCA_004027775.1 Bradypus variegatus | reverse complement strand
CCCTGATGCAAGGGACTGGGCTTTTGTATCCCCACGCCTGTCAGACACTGGCAGGAGGTGGGGGGAGAAGGCTAAATTCCCAGGCCCTTCCCTACTCCAGGAGCACAAAGGCAGGCTGCTGATGAGTCCCAGGTGCAGGCCTTAGAAGCAAATACAGGGAGTCCAGACAGGTACACAGAAACAGACAAGGGAACTGAGGGGAAATGGTAATTAAGCATCCCACTTTGCCAGGCGCTGAGGGGCTTCCCAGGACACGGGGCTTTCAGTGCTAAAACCAGGATGGTTGGTCACCTGGAGCACCAACAGTATCTGCTACGATGACCTAGCCTCCTTGAGCCTCAGTTTCCTCTTCTGTAAAATGGGGATCAGAATAGCACCAACTTTGTGGGGATACCAGTAGGATTTACCACAAATACCCCATGCAGAGCACAGTGCCTGGCTTAGAAGCCACTTGACCCATGTTCACTGTGGAAGCCTTACCCTATGCTGGCCGGGCACCAGGGCATGCCAGGCCCCAGAAGGATGAAAGCCAAGCCAGGGCTCCCTCTTTGCCTCCTATCACACTCCTCCCCAGCCCCTCCCCAGCCCTTTGACAACTGTCCATGGACCGAGGCCCCAAAGAGGAGGAGGCTGTGTCTTTAAGTGTTCCGAACAGTGCTGAAATGTTATGACAGTGCATCTCACAAGGGATGCGGTTTCCACAGCAACCCCACACTAAGATAAGCAAGCCGCCTGTATTTTTTTCCGAAAGGTTCAAGAACAGGGTGGAGGGAATTAGACGATCTGTCAGCGGGTGGGACTTGAAAGCAAGAGCCACGTGCATTAATCCTTGAGCTCTGATTGCTTCATGCAGAAGTGAACGTGAGCTATTAGAGGAGGGAGAAACCAGCCACTTTCCCAGGTGCCCTGTCTCGTGGGGTTGAGCTGGGGCTGCATCTGGATGCCCAGCAAGAAAAAGAAAGAGAAAGAGCCATGGTCAAGTTTCATTTGAGAAATTGCAGCCCTCTAGACTCCACCATTTCCACCCCCACCAAGTATTTCCTGGTACCCAGGGATTTAAAGACCGAATGGCCAGTGGTGTGTGTGTGTGTGTGTGTGTGTGCACGCACATGTGTGTAGTTGCACACATGAGGGCTCTGCGCTCAGGCAAACATGGGTTCAAATTCTGGCTTTGCCCATGCTGGGATATTAGAAGCTGTTTAACCTCTTGGAGCCTCAGTTTCTTCATCTGTGAAATGGGAATAATAATGATAGTACCTGCCTTGTGGCATGGGCATGAAGATGCAATGAGGGAATGTATGTAGCATTGCTCAGCATAGGGCCTGGCACACAATGGGTGCTTAATAAATGCTAGTTATTGATATTATGATTAACTGAATTAATGAGGGGAAATGGTGCCATTTTGGTTGATGCATGAGAGAGGGGCCATAACCGGCTTTGGGTAGAAATTGGCATTTTCCAAGTCCACACCAGACAGCTGCTGCTGCCACTTCTGCCCTTAGAAACCTTCCAGAGTGTTCCCATCATATTTAAAATCAGATCTAAGCTCCTCACCATGGCTTACAAGGCCCCGTGAGGGCTGGCCCCTGCTGACCTTCTCACCACCTCCCTCCCTTCGCTCACTCCTCCCCAACCACGCTGGCCTCCCTGCAATTCTTTCAGCTGGGCCAGTTCGGGTCCTGGCACCAGCTGCCTCTGCTGGGAACACTCTCCCCACTGCCCACTGCACTGAAGGTTTGACATCATCCACTGGATGCCACTGCCCAGTCCGCCAGTGCTGAGGCTGGTGTCTGGTGATGTTTAAGGTGCCTGCCCTGGAGCCAGGCTGCCAGGGTTCAAATCCAGTGTCCCACTGCCTACCCATTTACCTACCTGGTGAAATATGAGCCAGGGGATTTCCCTGATCCTCAGCTTCCTCGTCCTTTCATCCTGCACTGGGGGCAGCAGGAGATAGGTAGGAGGCTACTGCAACAGTCCGAGCATGCGATGGTGGTACCAGCCTGTGATGGACAGGTGTGAAGGTCAGACCTGAGTCTACCTTCCAGTGAATTCACACCTAGGGTAGAAGTTTCCTGTGGCCGTAGTAAAGTACCACAAATGGGGTGGCTTAAAATAACAGAAATTTATTCTTTTACAGTTCTGGAGACTAAAAGTCCAAAATCAAAGTGTTGGCCAGACCATGCTCCATCCAAAGGCTCTAGGGAAGAACATTCCTTCCTTCTTCCAGCTTCTCAGGGTAGCCAGCAGTCCTTGGCATTACTTGACTTGTAGATGAGTCACTTCAATCTCTGCCTCCATCTTCCCCCACCCTTCTCTCTGGTGAGTCTGTCTGTCTCTTCTCTTCTTATAAGGACACCAATCATATTGGATTAAGGGCCCATCCTACTCCACTATGACCTCATTTTAACTTACCTGATTCCATCTTAATGACCTTTTTTCCAAATAAAGTTAAATACTGAGGTCTTGGGGCTAGGACTTCAACATATCTTTTACAGGGACACAGTTCAACCCCTAGCACCCAATAACTGCACACCCCCTTGCTCCTGCCACTTCTGGATGCCCAGGTCCCTGGGATCTGACACCCCATCCCTGATCCCAGCTCTAGGAGCAGGGAGAAAGTGGAATATCTCTCACCAGACTCCCTGGAAGGATTGGTCTCCCCCTTTTGAATCCGATTAGTTCCCAGTGATCTCTGGCCTTTGGGGTGTATGTTGGGGCTGGAGGTGGGGCGTGGGGTACACTTCCTTAGTGGTGACACCTGGGCCCTCCTTTGTGCCCTGAGCCCACTGCAGGCTCTGTGGAAGGACCTTCTGCACCTTTGCAGTGTGCTCCCTGCTCTCAGGCCTGCAGAATATGCTGACGCAGCCACAGATGCTGTCACTATGCACCCCAAACCTCAGGCGTGTGCCACAGCTGCAGTTCACTTAGAGATCCCCTTCTGTGTTCCCTCACCCTCTTAGGTGCCCCCTCTAGCCCTCTTCATGTCGTGACCACCTCTCACCCCTTTCTCCCAGTGTCCAGGGGACCCTTTGTCAGTTTTTACAGAACAGTGAGCTGAGAACTCACAGGATGGCAAGGCGGAGGAGAAAATGGACGCTCCTCGTTCTTTGCTAATTTATTTTGACAACAGTAATTTCATTTTAATTATTTATGATTGTGCTTCAGAGTCCACTGGCAGATGACCCAAGGTGTGTGTTTTGTGTGGTGGAGAAGTGATGGCAATAAGAGAGTTGTTTTCAGTGTTTATGATTTTTTTGCTGATTCATGGGAAATGGATGTCAGGGTCCTCTGCCAAGCCCCCCCCCAACCCACCCCACACCATTTTTGGTTCCTCCAACTTTATTGAAGAACTATTCCATTTTCACACCATGGAGACCTAAAACAAGACCCTGGCACTCAGCATATGTGAGTTGGCCAAGTCGCCTCCCTGGTTCCTGTTGGTTTCCTCCTCTTATTGCTAACCCTCTCTGGGGTGTGGCCCTCTCACAGTGCTCAGAATGGAACCCCAGAATGTCAGAGCAGGGAGAACATTGGAGATCATAGGTCTCACCCCTTCATTTTATCATGAGGGGAATAATGACCAGAGAAGGACACAGATATCTTCAAAGTCATGCAGGAACTTCCCAACCCAGACTTGCTCTGGCAAGAACTCATCCACCCTTCTCTATGCTCCTGCCCCAGCTGGCGGATTAAAGCAACACCAGGGGTGTTTGTTCAAATTTACCTTCCTGGGCCCAGGCCTGGGCCTACAAGGGCTTTCTCAAGGAGATGATCACTTACTCTGGGACGCCGGCTTGGAGGGTATGGTCGGGACTGTGGCTTTATCAGGGTTGAAGCTGGTGGATGTTTTATGTTATTAGCTTTGAGGTGCCAAGAATATCCCCGTCCCCAAATAGCATCCTTACCTCATTTTAAGTGTCACGGGGCCTGAAATTCTACCACTGGAGGCTCTTTCCTTAGGGGTAAGCATTGTCCCCTTATTCTTTTTGTCCTGGGAGGAGCAGCTCATAATTCCTTGAGGATGTCCACAGAGCAGCCCCTCATGTCTGCCCAGCACATGGCACTGCTGGCTCAACTGGTTTCTCACCCTAACCTGGAAAGACTGGCAAAGCCAGGCTCACTCTGCCCATTTTACAGATGAGAGCCCAGAGTCTCCTAGAAGCTGACTCCTTCCAAGGCACACAGCCAGGGAGGTCACAGAGCAGCACTTGACCCACAGACTCTGGGCATTTGAGCCCCAGCTGTACCCCAATGGAGGGTGTTAAGGAATAGAAGAGTCAGAGCTGAGGGGCCAGGAGTGGGGGGCAAGGGAATGAGAAGGGGAAAGGCTCTGGTGGGGGCTTGGAAGGTACATCCATCCATCATCCATCCATCATCCATTCGTTCATCTGTCACAGCCTTCAGTGGTAGACTGGCTTTGGGGTGGAAAGTCCTGTTAGTGACCTGCTGCTCTTTCATGTACTGGCTGTGTGACCTGAGCTATAAGCGGGGAAGGAATCCTACTTGTCAGGGTTGATGTGAAAGAGTTTAAAGTTACTTTCTTGGTGTAAAAGTGCCCAGCACAGCACCTGCACAGTACGTGGTCTCAGCTCCAGCTTTCCAAGTGGTGCAGAGTCCTGGCTGTCTTGCTCGGGACTCGTTGGCAGAGCCCTGGTCATTGGGCCCAAGCAAGCCTGGGGTGGTGGTGGTGATGTCGTGGGACTGTTCTCCCAGTCTGCCCAGTGCCTGCGACCATCCTCAGTGATGCCACAACCTGCGGTCGCTTCCACCACCCTCTCCCAAGTGTTCTCCTTTATTCCTCCTTTCAGGGACTATTTATTGACCACCCTCTATAGCTGAGCATTATTCCTTGAACTGAGAACAATTAATAAGGCAAAGTCCCTGCCCTTGTGGAGCTTCTTATATTCCAGTGCAAGGAAAAAAAAATAAACAAGGAAACAAATTAAATAAGCAACTTTCCCATGGAAGTAAGTGCTATGTAGGAAATACAAATGGGGAAATGTGCTAGTGAGTGATTGTGATGGGAAGAGCTACTTTGGATGGGGGGAGGTGTGGTCAGGGAAGGCCTTGCCGAGGATGTGGACAGTTAGGTGGATGCCTGGCATCTGAGTTCAGATCTAGAGGAAGAGCTTTCCAGGAAGATGGACCAGTAAGTGCAAAGGCCCTGCAGTGAGATCCGAAAGGAAACCAGCCTGGATGGAGCACAGTGAGTGATGGGCGAATGGTGTGCAGGTTGCTGGGCAAAGTAGGATCAGGAGAGGCATTAGAAGACAGAGCAAAGGAGTTTGGTTTTAGTCTAGTGTGATAGGAAGACATTGGCCAGTTTTAAACAAGGAAGCAGCATGACATGATTGTATTTAACTCCATGGAGAGAAGACCCTGCCAGAACAAGAGTGGAAGCTGGGAGATCAGTGAGGAAGCCACCCCAGCATCCAGGTGAGAGATGAGGGGAACTTGGACTGGTGCAGTAGCAGTTAGAAATGGTGAGCGGTGGTTGGATTTGGTACTTGTTTTGGGGGTAGAACTGCAGTATTTGCTGATGGATGTCAGCAAAGTCAAGAGTGACTAATAGACTTTGGACCCAAGCATCTGGGAAAAGTCTTGCTATGAACTAAAGTGAGTAGACACAAGCATTGTCCCTTTATGAGTCTGGAAGATCCTTTAGGGCTGTTTCTGTGCCAGATAAATCATTTCATTGCCTTTGTGCCTAGCACAGGGCCTAGCAGGATGAAGTTCCCAGGAAGAGTCTGAGGAATGAAAATGTGAAGTGAGGAAGGGGAGAGGGTTGATGAAGGTCCAGAAGTGTGAACTAACTAGATAAGAAGTGAATGCTTCCATGCCTCAGGTGAAACGACAGCTGGCCTTTCCCTAAGTGGGTGACCCAGACCACTAACCTATGGCCCTAAAGGACTGTGCAGCAGAGAGGTTTGAGAACTGTGTGTCTGCTCTCTCCCTTTCTGGAGATTGAAGGTACATATTGGGTCAAATAAATGCTCTGATAAGTCCTGCACAAAGGAGCCTATGTAATTCCATTTAAGCCAGCATTTCCCAGATTTCACTGGTCACAGAGCCCTTCCACCCCCCTCCCCCCACCGCTGGCTCTCTTATTAACATCTGAACACACTTCAAGAATCGCTCTTTAAAGAAATGAAATAGTAAAGTTTCAGTGGCTAAGAGATTTCAAATAGAGGCTAGAGATCATTTTGAAAGTTACTCTTATGCAAGCTTCAGCCAGATAATGCAGTTTGCCAAGCCCCTACCAACAGTATTCCTGAAAACCCTAAAGAATACCCTGGGCTCTATCTAACACTCTATAGAAGTTTTACTTATGAACTTTATTTTTTCAGAAACTTAAAACCTCCCTATTGTTCTCATGCCAGATAAGCCCTGAAACCCAGAAGTACCAGTCTCTCCAAGAATATCAACCTGTTTTATTTCTGTACCCCATAATGTTGACACCCCATTTCAGCACGAATTTAGAATGGTCATGACCCAGATATCCCTGAATATTGATAGAATGATTAAATGAGAGGGAGGAGTTGCGACAGAGAAGTTAGGATTTAACAAATGATTATGACTACTGAGTCATTATATAGATATTTCTTTTTAGTTTCTAGTGTGTTAGGATAGCCAAAAGAAAATACCTGAAACTGTTAAACTGTAATCCAGTAGCCTTGATCTTTGATAATGATTGTATAACTCTATAGCTTTTATCTGGTGACCATGTGATTGTAAAAATCTTGGGACTGATACCCCCTTTATCCAGTGTATGGGCAGATGAGTAACAAAATAAAGACATGCATGAAAGAAAAAGAATAATAGGTTGGGAATATGGGGGAAAATACCCCTACATAAACTATGGACAATAGTTAATAGTACTACTTTAATAATCTTTCACCAATTGTAACAAATGTAACTACTGTTAAAAAATAGTAGAATTACAAAAAAGTGCTATCATCAATTATAACAAGTTTTCCACACCAATGCATGTGTTGGTGGTGGGGTGGTGTATGGGAATCCTGTATTTTATACATGATTGTTCTGTAAACCCACAACTTCTCTAATAAAAATAAAAAAATAAAAAAATAAAAATAAAAAGAGTGGCTCTTTAGGCAAGCCCTTCTCATATCTGCCCAGAAGGGCTGGCAGTAACTGAAAGGGTCAGAGGCGCCCAGCACCCTCCCGCACTTAGCTCTGGAAAGACACTGTCTGCTGTTCTGATAGCTGTTGGTGACTCCCCACTAACCCTGGTCCAGGCACTGTTGTAAGCTCTTTCCAGCATCTTTCCTTTAAGTCTCCTAACAGCCTGATAATGTGGTGCTGTCATCACCATCCCCGTTCTACAGATGGGGAGAGCAAGGCTTGTTCAATTCGGGCCACCCACCCCAGGTCACGCCACTGGAAAGTAGCAGAGCCAGGATTTAGTCACAGGAAGGCTTCAGAGTATCCTCTCCCCCAGCCTAGCCACTGCCCTGTCCTGCCGGGGCCTGCTGTCCTCCCTCATCCATCCCAGAGCCTAGCCAAGCCCACCCCGGGGGCAGCCTGGACCCCCCTGGGCCGCCCACCTCCTGCCCCACCCACCTCCTGCCCCACCCCCCTGCCCTCCCAGGGCTGATGCTGAGCGGATCAGAAACCCGTGGAATGGGAGCATTTCAGACAGGAAACTGGTATGATTTGGGTCAGGAGCTCAGGCAAGAGGGGAAGCTCTGCCAGGCACAGCCGCATCCAAAAGAAATAAGAGAGGGAGGGTTTAGGGTTTCAAGTTTGTGCATTTTAAGACATATTAGGACAAATGAAGGAGTTTTATTCAGCCCTGTCCGGGCTTGGCCGTCCTTGGCTTCTCTTCTCTTCCACGTCCCCTTATTGAATTGAGGAAGTCGGGATGGACCAGGGGAGCCCAGCAGAGGGAAGCTCCCACCCCACCTCCCACTGGGCCTCGGTGACTCGGCACATCACGCCCCCGCCCCGCCCCCTCCAGCCCCTCTCCCAGGCTTGGACCCAGCCAGTGTCTCCCTCCTCCTCACCCTTCCTCTCCCTTGTTTTTTTTGTTTTTGTTCTTCTGATTGCTCCCCAGAGACTGGGCCATGGTGGGGGCTGTCAGCTCAGACACACAATGGAAGTCTTGTGGAGCTGCGGACCCCTCCCCACTCCCTCCCCAGGGCCTTGTTGAACATTCCTCAGCCTTGCCCAAGACTTCCCTGAACCCTGTCCCCTTGGAAAGCCAGACTAAACTTGTCTGGCAGGAGGACACATTGTGTGGGCCCTAGAAACCCACACTTCCCCACCCAACCTTCAGGGTATCCCGACTGCCCTTCCACATCCCAAACCCCTGTGCTAAAAACACAAGCACAAGGGAAAGTCAGGCTCAGATTTAATGGATTCATTAGATTCGCCAGTTTGTTCTTCTTTCAGGCTTGCATCCCGCCTCCCCAACCCCCATGCAAGTGCATTTCAATTCCACAAATACCTATTGAGTCCCTTCAAGTGTGGGAAAACAAGCAATGGCTCCTGTCTGGGGAGGAGGCACTGTGGTGGTGATGGGGTGCATCACCCCAGGCCCATTATAAGGAGCAGCATTTGTTGAGTGTCTGTTATACACCAGCTATGATCTACCTGAGCATGGCAGCCCCATGAGGTGGTAACTACTGTTTTTCCATCTCTGCAGGAGGAAATGCAGGCATGGGGAGTGCAGTTCCCTGCCCAGGGTTAGGCTGTGCTCTTAATTAAACACCCACTGCGTTTATTCAGTTGCTTAGTATCGATGGAGCCCTACTATGTGCCAAGCGCTCTCTTTGGCACTAGAACATTCTCACCCAGGGTACCTGCTTTGAGATTTTCAGATTCACTTTCAGATGGCAGTCTTCAGAAATGACCATGCAGGTGTTACAACCCCTCTTTGGATGGTGAAGAAACTGAGGTTCAGAGAGGTGAAAGGAATTGCCGAAGGCCCCGGAACTCATGGATTTGGCAGACCTGGGGTTCGAGCCTTTTCTGGCTCACTTGTATTTCTGCAAAGCTCTCAGCTCAGCATCAACACACAATAAATACGCTGTGAGTGAAAGTCCAGGTAGATGCAGGAGACCAGGCCCAGGTCGGGATGAGACCCTCTGTCCGTGTGAGAGCTGGGTCGCCCTGTGTACAGCTTTTCCTGATGGTGCTAAGTCCCCTTCCGCCGGGCTTGTATCTGCATGGCATCGGGAAGCTTTGTCCAAGATGCATTTATGACTGTTCTCCCAGAGGGGTCTTTCCCTGGGCTGCCCAGCAGGATTCTGGGGGATACCTGTTTCCAGAAGTTTCTGGAAACTTCCCTGGAGCCCCTTGTGGCAACCTCCCTGAGGGGAGGGGGCTTCCCAAGATTGAGGGAGAGTGGGGGCAGGTGCTTCTCAGGCAATGGGTCCAGTCATAAATCTGGGCTAATTGCAGTTTCCTACAGAGGCAAGCATCTGCAGATGCCTGTCGGGAAGAAGTGCGGAGAACACAGTGGCTCTTTTCCAGGCAGGGACCCTGCCCGAGCAGGGGCCGCGAGGCTGTGAAGGGGCTCCATGGCCAGTCAGGGCCCAGTCAGGACCAAAACCCACATCTTCTTAACTCCCAGTTGGATACTTTTAAAACTATGTTTATTTATTTATTTCTTAATAGCCTCAAAATAAGAATGGCAGGATTGTTGAAGCTGTGCAATTGGTACCTGGGGGTTCCCTGTGATATTCTGTTTATGGGGGTGTTTGAAAATTTCCAAAATTAACAGTTTAAAAAAAATAAAACACATGTTATTTCCTCAGAAAAGCTTTCTCTGAATGAAAATATGAGATCGCTGTTCTCCTTTGCAGCCCCTTCTTTGCTTCCTCCATGGAATTTATGATAACTTGCAGTTTTATTATTTGTTTGTTTATGTCTGTCGCTGTCACTGGAGTGACAGCTTCCATCTGTGTTTGCTTTGTTTACTGGTGTATCTGTGTCTGCCAGCATGACATTGGCTATATAGAAGGTATGCCATAAATATCTATGGAGTAAGTGAGAAAAAAATATATAGCAGCTGGAGAAATCTCACTGACTTTGGGGAGTTGGTAGGAGATAGTAAGAAAAAGAGAAAAAATATTTCCATGAGTAGAGACACCACTGGGTGGTGTTGAGTTTGGAGGATGAAAGAAACTGCCTGGTTTGAATTCCATCACCAGTCTTTCTCATGACCTTGGGGAAGTCACTAACCTGATCAAAGCCTCTATCTCTTCACCTGTACAAGGGTGATAGTAATGGTTGTGTCCCGTCTGCTTTGGAGGAGACAATCCCAGGGCTGCCCCCATGCGGGTTATGTATTGTTGCTCTCCACCCCGCCCACCTTTTAAGCTCCCTGACCTCCTCTGCGGCCCTCATGAAGCAGGATTGTTCATGTCCTGTTTATCTACAGGAAAGAGCTGGACTCTGCTGCATCCTGGGGTCCCTTCCAACCCACACAGCCCTTTATTCTCAACCCCACTCCCTGCTCGTGACCCTGGGGGGCCGCCTTGAGGGGGGGTGCCTGGTGTTGTTGAGGCGTGTCTTTCCTCCCACAGAAGGATTTTATCTCTGGCTTGGCTCTGGCTGAAAAGGACCCCTACTCTGCTTCCCAGAGTCCCGGGCCCACCCCCAGCACCCGCAGATAAAGGAGAAGCTGGACCAGGGTGGGAAAGCAGCCTGTGGAGCCCTGGGCCTCGCCCCTGGTTTGGAACAGATGGATGCCCAGGGTTCTGGACCACGCAGGCCCTGCAGGCCCAGACCAGAGGCTGCCTCTGACTCTCCTGCCAAGTGGCTTGGGGCCAGTCTCCCCCCACCCCCCACTCCACCCATCCTCGCGTCCTCCCTTTCCCGGCCTGTTCTGAAGAACCTCTTGGCCTCATGCAGACCTGAGGGCCCCTCCCCGACTCCCATGTGGCTGAGAGAGAAGGGAATCTTGTGGGTGAAGGCCAGGCCCTGGGGAATGGAGCCTGCAGAGTAAGCTGCCTTCCCCTTCGCCCCGTGCCCTTTCCAGCATGACCCAGGGCATGGCGGGCTGCAGGCGGCCCTGGTCTGGTAGAAATTCTCTAGTGGCAGTGACCCTTGCCGAGTGCATACGATACACTCTGTGAGCACTGTGTTCAGGACCCAGAGGAGCAAAGCCCAGTGTGGCTGGGAGGGGGGCGGGGGGTCGTGCTGGGAG
>PVKY010013109.1:0-11174 GCA_004027775.1 Bradypus variegatus | reverse complement strand
TTGGATAGACAAGATCCAGACTTTTGTCTCTTGTTCTTGGATACCTCTCAAGTTACTTGTTGGAGTATTTATAGTGACTGATGAGGATGGTACATACTCATATTTGCTGTTAAAAAATAAAATGGTTTGCTGCAAGGAGAGGCTAAACTTGCATATAATAGTGCCTAAGAGTCTCCCCCTGAGTACCTCTTTGTTGCTCAGATGTGGCCCTCTCTCTCTTTAACTGAGCCACCTCAGCAGGCGAACTCACTGCCCTCCCCCCTACGTGGGACCCGACTCCCAAAGGTGTAAATCTCCCTGGCAAGGCAGGATATGACTCCCAGGGATGAATCTGGATGCAGCATCGGGGGATTGAGAGCATCTTCTTGACCAAAAGGGGGATGCACAATGAGACAAAATAGTTTCAGTGGCTTGAGAGATTTCAAATGGAGTCAAGAGGTCACTCTGATGGACATTCTTATGCACTATATAGACAATACTTTTTAGTTTTAATGCACTGGACTAGCTAGAAGTAAATACCTGAAACTACCAAACTCCAACCCAGCAGTCTGGACTCCTGAAGATGATGATATAATGATATAGATTACAAGGGGTGATAGTGTGATTGTGAAAACCTTGTGGATCACACTCCCTTCATCTAGTGTATGGATGAATGAATAGAAAAATGGGGATAAAAAAATAAATGACAGATAGGGTGGGATGGGGAGGATGGTTTGGGTGTTCATTTTTTACTTTTATTTTTTATTCTTATTCTGATTCTTTCTGATGTAAGGAAAATGTTCAGAAATAGATTTTGGTGATGAATGCATAACTATATGATCATACTGTGAACAGTTGATTGTATACCATGGATGATTGTATGGTATGTGAATATATTTCAATAAAACTGAATTTAAGAAAAAAAATAGATTGGGGTGATGAATGCACAACTATATGATGGTGCTGTGAACAGCCGATTGTCCACCATGGATGACTGCATGGTATGTGAATATAGCTTGATAAAACTGAATTAAAAAAAAATGGTTTGCTGCAAGAAACAATAGTGCAAATACTCCTGGACTCTTTTTGTCCATTTGTAGCCACTCTTCTGCCTGTGATCTCTATCTCACTGACTTGCAACCCCATCCTGGCCTTGCTTATCCCATTCTCTAGCTTTCTTTCCTCCCATAACACAGAAACCCCGTCTGAAGCACTGGATGTCTAGCTTGTTCACTTTGCTTATGGTTTGTCTCCTACAGCTGGAATATGTTACAGGAGGGCAGTGATATTTGCATATTTGTCCATTCAGTTTGCTGCTTTATTCCCAGAGTCTAGCACAGTACCTGGTATTGCTCAACAAATATTTGTTGAATTAATGAGGTCCCAGCATTGCCATTTGTGATCTGTGTGGCTGTGGGCACATTACTTAGCCTCTCTAAATCTCACTTGCATCATTTCAAGATGGAGGTGCTAACAGCACTTAGTTCAGGGGGCTGTGGTGATTCGAATGCTAAACATCTTCACAAATTTTTTGGTATGAATTAAGTAATCAATAAATGGTATATATGATACAACTAATTAGAAAATTATCATGTATTTATTAGCATCCAAATTTACCTTAAATCTATCCAACCCCAAATAGGTACTGGTTTGATATTGGTGTCAAAAGGAAAACTAAAAATGCTTGCAAGTTTGCTTTCCTTCTAATGTTAAACATTCCATTTATAACCTAACTCCGACCTTAAAAAGATATTGAACATACAACTAAGTAGTGTCAATGACTAGTTTCTATGGTTAAAATTGCATTTAGTAAGGAAATAAAGTCACCCTAAAATGCAGCTCACATGGATTAGCCATCTAGAAATTGATCCCCTAGCTGACTGACGCTGGGACTCACTTCTGCCCTATACTTATGCCCTCTTCCAGCCTTTTCTTTCCCCTCTACAGAGTCAGCTACTTCTGGGATGCTCTGGACCCATAGCTCTGTAGTCCCAGGGCGGAGTCTCTTTTGGCATAAGGGAAATATGAAAGGAAATGTATCTCTGTGTACCTTTCTTTTCCCACCAGAGTTTAAATGGAAAAAGAAGGCGGATTCCCTTTTGTCATTGTTGTTGAGATTTAAAACCTTAAAAAAATCAAGTGGATGCTCTGAGTGCATTTTCCCACAGAAACCATGTCATATACAGTGGCTTGGTTCTATGGTACTATTAATGAAGTGAATACTTCAGCTATGTTATGGGTTAACTATGATTTCTGGGCTGGCCTGGGAACCTACCCACAAAGTGTGACATAGTTTCAATGAAAAAGTGTATTCAAAGTTTCCAATACCCAATTTACAAATCAGAATTTAGAATACAACCCATCTGAAAGCTGGGGGCTGGCTCCTCAGTAAGTCTGACAGTTTTACAAAGGCATCACAAATGTCATGATGCCATGACACCAAGTTTAAGAGTCTAATGTTTTGCAGTTTCATGGTACTTCACTTCCCTTAGGAGGGGATACCTGACCCCGATTCTATACTTCTAGGTAATGTGGTAGGTCTACCTCAGAGAATTTTGTTAGAACTGAATGTGATAAAGAATGCGAAGTACACAATAGAGCTCGGTTAGCACTAGCCACTGAACAAAAAGGTTAGTTCCCTTCTCTCCCCTCCCACTGGTGAAACTTCAGTTCTTTTGAATTGGGTTTGTATGTCTTCTTAAGAATCTATTTTTAGCACTTCTCTTTGGAAAAAAGAGAAGCAGGGCTTTTGCCAATAGAAACCAGAAAACGGTTCCTGCTCATTTCTTCTGGCAGACACACCTTGTCTGCAAATGGCAGCTTCTCCCACTGGAGGAAATCTTTTCCATCAAATAAGCCTTTGCACCTTCCAACAGTCCATGCCAAACTGTGAAAATCACCATCTTAGCTTACCATAGTGGTGAAGTCTTGGCAGTAGGGCTCAGGCGCATTCAGTGGGGAGACTCAGATCTGACATTAGCTAACCATCTCATATTTTCAGTTTGTTTCCTGATAGTCATTATCCAAAATATACAAGTAAGAGAGGCTCACTCAACTGGAATGGCCCATGATACCAACTATAGTTAACCCTAAAGCACACAAAACAATGTTGCTCAGGAAGCAATCAGTGCCCTCAGTACTTGATGGGGCTGGGCAGAAAACTGTACAGGCCACTTGTCTCAATGATGTGTTTTGCTTTGCCTGACTCCTCAGGTTTTCCTAACTTCCATTTTATCTCCATCCCTTTTCTGGAAGAATGGAAGTACTCTGGGCCACTGCTTTCTATTCATAACATCGCCTTGGATGAAATCTTTCTCACCTACTATCTCTAATTCTTTTTCCTCCTACAAAATCTTCTGACACAGAGCTTACTTGTAAGAATCCCTTGAATTAGTGTAATATGACAGGGATCTCTACAGCCAAAAATCTGAGAGACAAAACTAGGAATAGCGAGTGCCTCGATTTTATCTCTGTAAGATCCTGAGCAAAACCCTCCTCTATGTCTTTCTTTAAAATTTGGTAGACTTCCATTTCTTGTTCTATGTCTCTAAAGAATATTATGAGAATGAGCTAATATAGGTAATATATGGGGAACACTTTCATAGAAGCATCTAGTGCCCTTTTAACATAGTATTAATTTTCAAAAGTGTATATTTAGTATCTATCTCTCCCATTTATTTGAAGAAGGAGCTCATTTTGCAAAACATTACATAATATTAATATTGTTAAATATTAAATTAAGTAGTAGACAATTTAGAAGTATAGTGAACTTTGATTACCCAGTGTTTACCTGTATCTTCTGAAATAAATGCTGAGAAAGACAAAGCATATTTATGCAGAAATATACACAAAAGAGAAGACAGTGTCGAATACCTGTTTTTACAGATAACCAATTATTGTGAAGGAACTCTGGAAAGAGGGGAGAAAATTAACAGCCAAAGTGTCTAAGCAATTTTTTATACTTTGGACAAATTAATAATTTTCTTTGAAATAATGGTTTAGTACCTTTAGCAGAGTGAACTTTTTGATAATTTCCAGGAAGTGCCTTATATTTCAGTAGTAATTAGTTGTTTCAAATATAGCAGAGTATAAGATTTACTGTAATCCAAGGAAAATAATATTTTGGAGAAAAAAAGAAACAATTTCCCCCAAAAGTAGTGCAAAAATACAGCTTTGGGGCAAAGCTTTAAAAACATTAGTCATAGGCTTAAGACAATAAAGTTTTCTTTTTTAATACAGTAAAGTTTTGACAATCAGCCACAATGTAATGTGGTAAGCAGCATCTGATTTTTATTCTGTTATCTTAAAAAGTTATAGAAGTCAACTAAAAATTATACTTAGAGCCCATACGGATACACTAAAGCATTCATTCCAACACGTCACTATACATAGGACATCTATCTACTGTTGCTCATGTGAGTGTCCTCACCTGGGAAATATTGAGCACATAGCCATTACACCATTTAAAACAGGTGAGCTGCTGTACCATCCCTGCTGTCAGATTTTTATGATTCATAGGTTTCAACAGTCAAAAAAAAGCTACATGATTTTTTAATAACTGACCCGTGCTTTTTGCTCAGCTCATCAGGTTTTCACATAGCCAGAGAGATAGGATGCTGGCAATGTTTTGCTAGCCAATGTACCCATCCAGTTACTTAAAAATGGAAGTGGATTGGCACTGGGCAACACACCCTACTCCTTGTATCAAAGGCAAAAAAGTAGAAGGAATAAAAAAAATAGAGCCTAGCAATTAGTTAAATACTGTTCATTATCTAGCTCTTCTTATTTATCATTCATTTATTGTTCAAGGATGCACTTGGCCACCTGTCTCAGGTTATAAATTCTACAATCACTCTAAGCAATAGGGATATACATATCCATCCCATACTAGTTCCTATATCCATCAGTGTAAACAGACCAGGACAGAAATAACATTCACCCAAAGCTCCTATCACTAAATCAATGTCTGCCAAGTCTTGAGGAGAAAAACACAAAACTTTTTTCCTTGGGGATGCAAAAAGACAGTGAGAAAGCTGCTGCCTTTGTACTGTGAGCTCCAGAAGTAACCCAAGCCATACACCGGACAATTAGCTGGCCATTTTTTCCTTAGATAGTGACAGTTTTTGAGACAGTTCTGAAAGGAGACTTGACAACACAAACAAAGTAAATGTCCTCCAAGCCAGAACTTTGCAGTCCTTCAAATGCTGGTTCCCAGGAATCTATTTTCCAAGCCACAGAAACTTGGGTCTGTAGTCTGCCTTTTCCTGCTAGTTTCCACTGTGAATGTGTATCAAAATGCGCATCCAGCCAGCTCGGGGCTCCTAGAACGTCGGATCTGATGAATGCAGATCCGTCCAGGTGTCTCACCAGAAAACCAGCAACCCGGCTTCGCTTGTCCAGGCCTGCTACTGGTGCAAGACCGGGCTCAGAAGGGTGGAAAGATGCCTGCGCCCAAGGAGGCTGAACCTAGAAATCTGTACCGCTGCCTCTCCCGCGCCCCCTCGAGTCCCCAGCATATATCCGGCCTCAAGTGACAAAGGTCTTCCTTCTGGTGTCTGGACCACTCACCTTTCGGGTACAGAGCCTCTCCCAAATATTAAATAAAGCCCAGACCCGGGGTGGGACCCTCTTCCTCTAGAGGCCAACCCAGAGCTTTGCGCTCCAAGTTTCTGAACACACCTCATCCCAGAAAAAACCAGCCTGACTACCGCCGATTCCTCTGTGGTTGGCTCGGCAGCAGCCAGAACTCGCGAGTGGCCGGGTGTGCGCCGCTAACGCTGCAGCCGCGTCCCCCGGCCCGCGCCTGGGCTAACAAAGCGACGGCTGCAGCCCTGAGCCGCCGAGGCCGAGCTGTGGGCCACACACCACCACCAAGCCTGGAAGACGCGCCTAGTATCCGGGAATGCCCCCATTACCCGCAAATTTTCTTTGAATGGCGCCACGGTGGAGTGAACCATCCAGAGAAAGGAGGATGGGTTGGGAAGGGGCTAGGCTTGCTTCGGGTTGGAAGGACCCCTCCTCCCCACCCCGCCAGCTGCCAGGGAATGAGGTCATCCTCTCCAATCTCTGCCAGCCCCACTTTTTGTGCCCTCCCACGCCAGGTGTGACCCCTCAATGAGTGGGCCACCGTTAATCCAGGGAAGGGGTCAGAGAAGTTAGAAGAGAGGGAAGGATGGTCCGTGGCAGAAAAGCATCTTCTCCAGTCCTGTTAAGACGATGCAAAAATGCCCATCGGAGCTCAGCTTTCAGAGTGGTTCGTGCTCTGATCAGGCAAATGGGGGGGGGGGGTCTACGAAGGTACCACCGGCCAGGTGGAAACGCTGCTTTTCCAAGTTGCGATCTCCCGCATCCCCACCCCCACTTTTATCTAAAGCCCTCCACTCCCTGCGCGCCGTCCACCCCGCAGCCCCTCACTCTTTAATTCGCGTATTTCTAGCAGCAAAAGGGCCGGCTGCGGCGTGTGCACTGCCGACTCCCCGCACCTACCTCGGGTCTCAGGGCCGCACCCCCGTTGCTCCCAGCTTTCGGGTCGGGTCGGGCCGAGAGGCGCGGCGGGCTCCGGGGTCTGCGCGCCGGGCAGGTACCGGCGCTATATACCCCGCCGCTCGGCTCCGTGACTCAGTGAGCCTCCGAAACGCTTCTGCCTGCCGTCCTTCAAAATAAGAGTCCCGGCCCCGCCCGGGGAGGAGGCGTGGCTGCGGCCTCTGGGAAACAGCCCCAGGCTGGCGATGGCTCCCCCGCCCCCTCCTCTTAACCGCGTCCCGCCCTGTGCAGCTTTCTGGTCGCAAGCCCCCTCCTGGGGCAGGCAAGTTATGAACCGGGATTTCCCGGAACTTTCGAGAAGAATTGATAACAAGAAAGAATTTAACTTTTTTTTTACTAGGCCATAAGAGATGCTGGCTACATGTTTCTCTCCCGTTTTTAATTCTTTCCCCTTTGCGGACTAAAAAGAAGTCGCCAGTAAATCCGACTACAGCGTAGCACCCTAGAGGAGAAAGAATGAAAGCTCGCAGTGGAATGGAAACAGCCCTGAAAGAATGAAACGGCGGGGCGGGGGGTGGGGGTTGGGGGTGCGGGAATCCAGCTCCTGTGGGTTGCCCACGCAACTCGGTGTTGTGTTTGCAGGTTCGGTGCAAAATGATTGTGCAGCATTTAAGTCGAAAGGCACAAATCATCAACGTGGTATGTTTTTGTTGTGGGCTTGTTCTAAGGAAGAGAAAGGACAATTTCTGGATTCCCATTTATCAGTTTACTCTGTCTTGTGTATCAATGAGTAACTAAATTCAGGAGCCCTTAAGATAAGAGGGTATCGCACTCGGACTTAGCAACATTTTAGGAACTCAGTCCCTATCTTCTGTTCTTCTGTCATAAACTGGCGGCCCTGAGTCACTTGGAAATTTCTTTAGAAGAGTTTTAAAGGAGGAAATGCGCTCATGAATTCCAGAATCTTAACCCTATGTAAAATTTGTGACTTACAAAAAATTGTGGGCTTAACCCTAAATCCAGCTCACCAACATTTCCTTTCATGCACTCAGTTAAAGACATTCTTCACTCCGTGTATAATCCTCTAATAGTCACACTGCATTAGGTTATTTCTGTTGTTTCTCCTGTCAAAGTGTGTAATCCTTGGAGACTGGGAGCAAATCTCATTAATTTTTTTTTTACCCAGTAGGCTATTAATATTTTATTTTATATTTTACTGACTATTTATTATATTAATAATATGAATGAATGAGTAATCAAACCTAACATTTATCGTTGTGCCAGGCTCTTCACTAAAAAATGGCCACAAACTAAATGCCAATGAATGCCAACTAGATTTGAATAATCAAGAGACCACTTCACTAGATGGTCTAGTAATTTTATCTCTACTTTCATTACTAATATTTAGTTATAGGCTTTCTAGGTTCACAGCTCTGAGAAGATACCCCCCCCCGACCTTTCTCTTTCTCTCTGATATATCTTTATTGATTTTTTGGGTGACAAATGATACCTGTAAAAGATTCAAACAATAAACCAAAAGTGAATATCTTCCTGTATTTCTACTTCCAGAGATAAACATTAACAGCCTAGAGTACACTCTTCCAGATTTTTGTAGGTGCATTTAAACACATCTTTTAAAACATAAATTAGATCATTGTTTACATAAGATGTTGTAACCTACTTTTTAAAACTTAATTTACTATAGTTATCTTTCCATGTTAATATACATTTTTTAATGGCTGCCTGGGATTTCATTATATGGATGTACTATCATTTATATGAGAACTCCTTTACTGATGGACATTTAAGGTTTTGTCCAAAATTTTTGTTATAAACATCACTGTGGTAGACATCTTTGTATACATACTTACTCGCTTAATTCTTTACCACAGACTCTTAAAAAAATGGAATTATTGTATCAAAAATGGTGTATGTTTAATATTGTGATAAATATTAAGATATCTTTTTAGAATAGTTACCTCAATTTAAACTCCAATTTCTCAAACCCTTGCCAGTACAAAGCCTTATCTTTTTAATTTTTGAGAGAGTGGAACACCCACAACCACTATAGTATTTCACTGGCCACTTTGCCTTTCTTTGAATTTTTAGTTTGCTCATTTCCATGATAAGTGGCTTTTAGGGCAGCAACAGTGACATCACTTGGACCATCACAGGGTAGCAGGCTGCACTGTGACAATGAAGAAAGAGTTCTAAAATGGGAGTTTGGACTTAACATAGTCTCTACCACTAACTGTGGAATTTTGGAGCTTTCTTATTTCTATAACAATCCAGTAATTTTGATGAATTTTAAAATTACAGTTCTTAAATGTTGTGATTTTATGATGTAGGAGTCCATTCTCAACTTAAGCACATAAAGACTAAAATAAATAAGCCTCAGTTGCTACCACCTCAAGTGCTTACCCGCCGTGGGATGGGGTGGAGGGTTGGTTAGCTATCCGATGACAAATCCAACCCCTGTACTTAAGGATGATCCAATGGGTCCACTATCTCTGTGTTTGCTTATTCCTACTATAAGAGCTGAGAACAAAATATTCATGTGGGTCAGTTTTTCCTTTTTCAGAGCTCAAATCCAGAAGGATTTAAGGCATTAGTGCAAAGCACTGAATATTTTAATGTTCTAAGTTTTAAAGTTTTTATGCATGAGGTGTGGGAGGTACGGCTTCCTCTTAAGCTATCACCTGGACAAATTCCAGAGATGCTAAAACTAGTGTTAGTAGAAGCACCGATATTTTCTGCCAAGTTTTAAAAAGAACACCTCATCCTTTTCTATCCATTGAAGATTCTGATGAGCAACCTTCTCTTTAGATAGTTTTTTCTTCATTCTTCCTTAGTTAAACATAGAGTTCCATGATTTTAAGGTAAGATGAGAGAGGTGGAGAACAAATACATGATCAACCTAGTACAGAAGCTGCACCAGAAGCTGCACCCATGGGATTTCCTTTGGTCTCTCTGAAAGTATCTGGCAGAAGGTCTGCTTTAGGACTTCCATCTCCAGCTTCATCTTCAGAATGCTTAGAACTTAGAACTATGTCTTCAAACATGCAAATTTAATTTGAGATGAAGCAGTGTCCTCAATTTTTCACTTTTTGGGGGGAGGTGGTTGGAAATGGGTGAAGGTGATCCTTAAAATCAATCCTTTACTCTTCCTCATGAATTAAAAGAGTGAAATATAGATGGTTAATACTAAACACACACACACATAAAACAACTAAAAACAAGTGGAATTCATTGAAAAAAGAAGATCTTGGCAATGAAGCCAAATCACAGATTAACTATAACTGCTGAAAGATACCACATACTATTTATCTCAACAAATGTTCAGCATATATAATAATCTTTTGTAAAGCAGATAATATTAGCAAAACAAGTGAATATCTTCTTACCAAATGTCCATTAGAAAAGCTATCATGACTCTATATGGTCCAATCATGCTTTTCTAATGTAAAAAATTAAAGCCAAAATCGGTATTTTCATTCTTTTTATTTACATGTAGCAATAAAAGGATGTTAGTGTATCTTCAGACATTTTGCTTAAAATAGTATGCTAAGGAAAACTAGCCAGAACTTGAGATTTCTTAGAAATCTCTGGGTTGACACATACTCTGCAAGAAGGCTTTTGACATGTAATCCTCAGGATGGCTGATGTTGTATATCAGAGATGTTCTGATATAAATCTGGCATCAGATGTTTCCATTCAATTCTGGTGCTTTGATATTATTTTAAAAAAACTTGTTGACTTAGCTCTTGCTATATTTTAATAAGGTACACAATTTTGACTGAATGGTCCATCTCTTCTATTACAGATACTACCTCTGCAAGGACGCCCAAATATATTCAACAAACAAGAATGACTAAGAAAATAGTAGAGCAATTACAGATTTTAATTGACATTGGTTCCCACTAATACTATCTTTGGGACAATGTTCCTGGGAGCAGAATGCTTAAAATCAGCCTTTAAGCATTATGCTTTTTTTTTTTTTTTTTGATAAGCACCTTTAAGAAATCTTGAACCACTCTGAGTCTGGACTTTTCATAATTAATTGCAGCATTTTATATGAAACACAGTTGTTTCCCTATCAGCAACTGTCAACTTATATTGGCAAAAGTGAGAAACCTTTGAAAATGAAAACATGGATCTTTAAAGAGACTAAGCTCCATACATTACTTACTCATGAGTGCAGACTATTAGAGGAGGAGAGAAAGGGTGAGCCTCCAAGGACAATTCATACTTGCAACATAAAAACAAGTTAATGTATTCCATTGGCCAAGATAACTTTCTGGCTCTATGGTTTGCACATAACTTTTTATTAAGACCAGGGAGAGAGGATAAGAGAAAAAGAAACAGGACTGTTTGTACTTGTATAAGTGAGACTGGAACCCAGTGGACATAAAATATAAAATACTATGTGAGAGGAAACATGACAACCAGAAGGTCTGAAGCTGTGGAATGTAAGGAAAGATCATGAAACTGTAAACCAAGAAACAGATTGAGTTTGTGAGAGCAAAGTAAGCCTCAAACCTCTAGAAACAACCCCAGAGGAATCACAAAGTCAGAACTAGAAAGGACATAAAGAGGTTATCTAGTGAAGGGTGTTCTGAAAAGGCTAAGGGCTTTGGAGTCAGACAGAGCCTGGCCAAAGGGCGTTTTGGGTGACCTTAAACTCTCAGAACTTTTGTTTTCTCATCGATAAA
>PVKY010013108.1:0-11174 GCA_004027775.1 Bradypus variegatus | reverse complement strand
CAAATGGTATGGGATGGGGGGATGGTTTGGGTGTTCTTTTTTCATTTTTATTTTTTATTCTTGTTCTGATTCTTTCTGATGTAGGGAAAATGTTCAGAAATAGATTGTGGTGATGAACGCATAACTAGATGATCATACTGTGAACGGCTGACTGTATACCATGGATGATTGTATGTTATGTGATTGTGTTTGAATAAAATTGAATAAAAAAAACACTAAATGACAAATGGGATGGGATGGGGGGATGGTTTGGGTGTTCTTTTTTCATTTTTATTTTTTATTGTTCTGATTCTTTCTGATGTAGGGAAAATGTTCAGAAATGGATTGTGGTGATGAACACATAACTAGATGATCATACTGTGAACGGTTGACTATATACCATGGATGATTGTATGTTATGTGACTGTGTTTGAATAAAACTGAATTAAAAAAAAATCCACAGATAGTCCTTGTTTTTATCTAAGAAGAGTAACAGACTCTGGTGGTTGAAAGCATTGGTATTTACTTTCCCCTAAAGCACAGCAACTCCTCTGCATCTTACCAGAAACACTGAGGCCTCATTCATTTCTTATACCCAATCTTTACTGGCCCTTGCCTTTTTGTTTTAATATGAACATGTTTGGATATAGGATAACTCTGGAAACATTAATTATCTGAACTTCTAAGAACAGCTTTACAAAGTACTTTGGCTTCATAGGAGAGAGCATGTTTACTCAGATTAGAAAGAGATTTGATGTTGGCTTGTCTTCCTTTACTCCACAGAGCAGCCCCAATGCTGGTTTGCTCTTAATTTCTGTTTGAAACAGTAGTGTGAAGTTTGTGGACCGTATAACTTGGGTGGGAAAGCTGAGAAGCATGTCACCTCTGTGCAGTCTACAACTGAGGGGTGTGAGGGCACGCTAATGTTCCACTAACATTCCTGCTCCTAACAGGAAGCATGGGTGCATTCATTGACTAGAAAATACAGTGTGAAAAGGGGGAAAAAAAGACCCAAGAATGTCAAGAATATTGTATGAGCACCCTCTAAGAAAGCAGTCTTTATTTGCATTTTAAGAGTGAACACATTTATGAAAAAGGCTGCAACAGGTTTACAGTGCTCAGTCCCTTTTTAACCTACTGCCTGGGAGAAAGTCAAAGACATTGGGAAACAGTGTAATGGAATGCAAACATAGAAATTACCTGTGGTTCACCGTAGTGAGTAAACAACGTGGCGTAACTGGAAGCCATTCCCAAGAAGCATCTTTGCTCAAGATAAGCATCAAACAAAATGCCAAGCTGCATATTTGGAATAAATGTGATGTTGCGTGTACTGGCCTTGTGTGCAGAGAAGGAATTTTGGTCAGACCATGACAAAAAAAGCAGATGATTCTATGGAATTAAAAGCACAATTCTTTGTGACTAGGAACATTTAACTGGCAACACTAACTGATTCAGATGTTAACTGGAACAGTAGTTTATTTTTCTCTTCCTATCCCAAAAGAAGCACAACAGACAGGAAATAGATGCAAAATGGAGGAGGATACTGTTTACCAGGTTATCTCAGTGCAGCCTGTGGGAGTGAACACATGGGCCACAGTGAACGGGCACTCGGCTGTATTCCACAGGGTTCCGTATGTTGTGTGATGGTTATTTACAAAAGGGTTAGACAAAATAGTTAACTACTAAAGGTATCCAAAAAAGGCCTGAGAAAATCTGGTTAAAATGTATAACTTTGTATTGCTACTGATGGTAGTAGTCATTTTTATATCTTTAAAAAATCATAAAAAGATTCTGTTAAAAAAATATATCCAGAAAGGTGTTGATTTGAACTCTAAAAGCAATATGGAATCACCATTTTCCCTTTTACATAAATAGAACCATTGACATCCGTTTTAAGCTCCTTTTCTAATTTCAAGTCCACTCCTTTCTCTCAAGTGAGACGAGGGCATATAGTGGGTTCTTAGCGTCTACATGGAAACCCTTCACTAGAGAAGGTTCTATGCTGTTCCAATATTTTGGCAGCTTGCCCACTTCAACAATAGCCTCAAGTTCCTCTAACTGCTCTTTCAGGGACAGTATCAGCTGCCTTTGATTTAGCATGGAGGAAGCTGCTGTCAAAGGAAATGCCTTTATAAATTCAAATCAGATCCCTTAAAAAGTGGAGTGAGGCTGTTTGAAACTATTAGTATTTTTTAAGGCTAAGGCAACATCTGTGGTCATCTGTATATTGTAATTTGATGCAAATAGCTAACCATAATCTAAAATAGATCCTATACATATCTCCTCCTGCACTGTAGCTGGGGGTAGAAGGAATGGAGTAAGGTAGAGATGGAGGAGGCATAGTGACAGTGTTCTAGAAACCCTGTATAAAGGTGAGAATAAAGAGTAGATCGGCACAGATTACCCATTTCTTTGGTGAATAATAAGTGTCTCACAAATTCTTATAAACCACTCTCCAAGAAGGCTGCTGCTGCTCTCATATATCAAAGCACCCTGACTCTGCAATAACATTTTTTGTTATTACTCCTTGATAAAAATTAATCTACAAACCTGCCAGGGTTGGGGTTTTTGTCTAAAGCTGGTAGTAAAAACGTGGCCTGCAAGCCAGTACAGCTAATGGAAAGTGACGATACTCTTCTCCTCCTAGCCGGGAGATGGGGCCTGCCAACCCCAGCCCCTTCTCCGCCAGGGGAGAGTCATGGGTGGGCCTGGGAGTCCCTAGGCCTGCACCTCTGCACAAATACGGGGGCGGCTGCCATCTGCCCCGTGGCATACGCCGAGGTACAGTCCCTCAGGCCCCGGCATGCTGGTTGACGTGGCACCCGTGGTGCAGCCCCCAGCCTCTGCTTTGTGCAGCCCATGCGTGGGTGGGAGGGCCTATTTCTCAGTGAGCGACAGCTGTAAGACTTGCTGGAGCTCTGCCTCCTCCTCCTGGAGCCGAAGCTCCCGCTCCTCCAACTCTTTGGCCGACAGCTCCATTGCCAACTGCAGGTCGCTATCAAAACGGCTGGTCTCGCTTGGGGCACCATGACACAGAGTTTCTGAGCCGGTGAGGAGACTCTCCTGGATGGCCCTGGGTTGGAGAAAGGGAGAAAAGAGAGATCCTCATCACCACAGTCATCACTGTAGCAGCAGCAACTGCATTTCTTAACTGCTTACTGAGTGCACGCTGTGCCCAGCACTTTATGCAGAGGACACTATGTAACCCCACATAGCCCTGGGGGGGAGGTGCTACATTCAGGGGAGAAAACAGGCTCAGGGAGGTGAAGGAGCTTGCCCAAGATCACTCAGCTACCAAGTGATGGGGCTGGGAATTAAACTTGGATCTACTTTAAGCTAAGTCCAAGCTCTTCATCAGTAGGCTCCCATATATGCCTAAGTACAGGAAAAGGCTTTGTAAAATGAATCTTTCCAGTTTTTCCCCTTAAAAAAATAAGGTATTCTATCAAAAAATAAAATCTAATCATCTCTGTAGCTCTTCCCCCAGGTGTCACCATACTTAAAATTATATAAACTTCCCACTGAGGGCATTTCAACCTCTCCATTTTCTTTATAGAAAACATTTACATAGAGTCTTTCAATAATAGCATTGGCCTAGGAACTATTCAGCAATCCCATTCAACCCACTCCTAGAAACTCAGCTATCAAGAGTTTAGAGCTATTTTAATGAGTAACTGCCACAAGAGGAAGCAGGAGAGGTAACCCTTTATCGAGTACCTCCTGCCAGACCTGCCTGGGTACCAATAAAGTGCCTGTGTCAAGGGCGGTTTAAGCATCTGAAGTCAAGTCAATCACCTCTCGTACTGGGCGTCATAAGCATGTGTCTGGCTGATCCCTCCATTCGAAGCTGGTCCTGAAACTTCCTAAGAAAAGCAAACATGGTGGCCATGAATACTTCTTACAAGTAAAAGGCAGCATACTGATAAGGAAATATTTACATACACACTATTGACAGTGCTCTGAACAACTAACAGGGATTTGGGTTACCTCTTTAAAACCATGCCTAAATGTCAGGTTCTATATGGAACTCTATGCTCATTAACAGTCACGACCTTTCACAGTTTGCACAAAACCAATCTATTAAAAACAGCTAACCTTGGGCAACTTTTTTTGTAACTATTGATTCTGATAAGCTCCACCCTACAAATGGGGAAGTTGAGGCTCAGTGAGGTTGAGGGGCACACCCCAGGGTCACAATTAGCAGAGGAGGGATTTGAACTCAGACCTTCCAGGTTCAGAGCTAGCATCCAGCCCCCAGCACCACTCTAGCCTTCCCAACCTTGAACAAATTTTAAATGGATAAAGCAGATAATGCGTTTACAGCAAGAATAGAAGCTATAATCCAGTGTTTGCCATTTTCACTTTGGTCATTCTAGTGACCAAACTTACTTAGGGTCAAGTAAGGATTTATGTCAAAACTTAGAGTCAACAAGGTTTATGTAGATATTTGGGGGGTGGGTAAGCTCACCTACATAGGGGGAGGAAAAGCATACTGGGCAGACAGTAACAGTGAAGCCTGGGGCTGGGTCTTCTCCCAAGATGCTTCCCAAAGGGATTATGCCTGCTGTGGGGTATGGCCATTGGAGTGGCAGCCTTAGAAAACCAAACAGGTTTGGAAATGGATCCAAGATGGTAAGCAGGGATCCCGTTATCCAAGTTCCCAAGACCCAAGAATAAACGTCACAAATCTGAGCCAGTGGAGACTCTGGAGTGGGGTACTGTCTGCAAAGCAAAGCAGTCCCATGAGGTCAGGGGTTGAGGCTGCTTCCCTAAAGAATTCCCAGGGCCTGCCATGAAGAAAAGCAGTCCACAAGTATCCACTGAATGCACAGCAGGAGCCCAGGATACATGAGTGGGCGGTGGAAGGAGAAGGCAGGCCTCAGCCTAGCAAGAGGGAGAAGCAACAGGAAGGGATGAGGGATGGTGCGTGGTGCGAGATAACCTAAAGCCCTGAACTGTCGCCAGGTGGTGAGTCCTGGAAAAAGAACCACATAGGATGACAAAGTGAAAGTCTTCTCCTTAGTTCTTCTTTTAGCTATAGACTCAGAGATGAGTTTAAAGAGATGACACCCTTACAAGAGAATAAAACATTTAAGTAAAAAAATTTGACCAAAGTATCAACTACCATTTTCATCACATACTTAATGAACAACCCACACACAAAGACTGGTATTCTTGGGGAGGGAGTGCGATTAAAATCTATGTTATTACCTAAGTACAAGATTACCAACACATCAATAACACTGCAAGAAGAGTATCATGGTGTAAACCAGCAGAGCTTGTGAATTTACAGGTTTAGTACTAGAAAAGTATATAGCGCTTGTCAAAAAATACAAGATTATTAGTCACTCAGATGAATATAAGGAAAAGAAAAGTGTATCGGGAGGCATCTTGTGCTGGATGCTAACTTGGGCTATGCAGATAGTCTTACATAACAAGCTTTTGTAGAAAGATAGGTGCTGAGAACAAAATAGTCTATATAAATACCATGAATATTTCAAAAATTGGGCCAAACCAGAGGGTAAAATCTCCCAAGCCTGGCCATCGATTCTAATAAATGCACCTGGCTCCGGCTGGTCTCCAGTAAGCTCTGCTGGATGGCAAACTGCATTATCTCATAATCTTCATCTTGCAAATACATGTTTCGGCCATTGTCTTGGACATGGTAAGATTCAGGAATCTCAAACACCGACTGATCAACTTCAAAGTCTGTCACCTGGGAAGCTGAAACACAAAAGGCCACTGTCTGAGTTAATTACAATGAAATTTCCACTCCAGCTTTTTCTAAAAAGTAAACGTGATAAAATTGAAAGGATCAAAATGATAACCATGATTTGCTACTATGTGAGAGAGAATTTGAAAAAGAATAATCTCGTCAGAAAAAGTACCAGAATACTGTTTTATTTTTGCTTGACTAAAAAATTTTAGTGAATTAAATTAATGCATTACTCATTAAAAAATAATACAGAAGACTATAAAATGAAAGTGAAAATCTCCCTCCCCACACCCCTTCTCCTATTTCCAAACCCCAGATATAACCATTATTTTTTTGTGTATCCTTCCAGGAAGGTGATGTATATATGTATGTGTGGGTGGATATGTATGTATGTGTGTGTATACACACACATATACAATCATACTAATGTCTTTTTGCTTTTTTATTATGAACTATAGTAAACATACAAAAGAAACTATGTATCTGTAGATACTTCAAATAAAATTGCTAATAACAAACCAAATGCCTGTCCTGGCCTAAGACACAGAATGCAACTGCACACATATCCCTCCTTACCACCACCCCTTCCCCCTCCCCATAGGTAAACGTGTAATTCAGAATAGTGGGTATCACTGCCTAGCTCTTCTTTGGGATTTTGCCACATCTGTTTAATCTTAAACAATAGTTTTACGCTGTTTTTGAACTTGACATCAGTGGACTCATACAGAATGTAGAATGTGTTCTTCAAATTGGATTTTTTTTTCATTCAACATTATGTTTTTGAGATTCACCAATTTTGATGTGTGTAGCTGTAAATTTTCATCTTCACTCCTGCATGTTATTCCTTTGTATTAAGATGGCACAGTTCGCACATTCTAGGATCTCATGACATTTGGGTTGTTTCCAGTCTTTTGCTTTTATGAATGGCGCTGCCATTCTATTAACAGTGTTTCCAGAACCCAGGTTTCTCTAGGGTACGTGCTTAGGAATCGCTAGGTCATGGGGTGTGCACATCTTCAATTTTACTAAGAAATGCCCAACATTTTTTCAAGAAATTATACCAATTTACTCTCTCACCCAAAGTAGACAGAGTGTTCCTTTGCTGCACAACCTCATGAGCACATTATATTACCCAGCTTTTTTGCCCATTTGGTAGTGTAAAATTGTATATCATTGCTGATTTTAATTTTCTATTTTTAAAATTTTAATATTTAATTTAATTCTAAAATTGTTTTTACAATAAAAGGCTGTCTTTTAATTCACTTTCTAATAGAATAAAGGAGAAAAAACCATATGATCATCTCTACAGTTGCAGAAAAAGCATCTGACAAAAGTCAATACCCAATGATTTAAAAAAAACACAAAAAACTTTTAAGCAAATTTAAGAATATAAGGGAATTTCCTCAACCTGATAAAGGGTATCTACCAAAAAACTACAGCTACTATCACTCTTAATAGTGAAACACTAAATCCTTCCTTTGGGAACAAGGCAAGGACGTCCACTCCCACCACTTTTATTTAACATTGTACTAGAGATCTGAACCAGTGCAATAAGGGAAGAAAAAGAATAAAAAGCTTACAGATTGGAAAGGAAGAAGTAAAACTGTCTTTATTCACAAACATGACTTGTGTATGTAAGAAATCCTAAGAAATTTATAAAAACATCACTAGAATTAATGTTTTAATCTTGATTGTCGTAGTGTTTACAGGAATGTATACATTTGTCGAAATGCATCAACTGTCACACTTAAAATTGGTGAATTTTATTGTATGTACATTACACCTCAATAAAATTGACTTTTAAGAACATGCTGTCTTTTTAATCCAAATGGGATCATACATATTTTACAGGTTTTGTTTTTTTTTTAACTTAGTAATGTATTTTCCCTTCATTCAACACAGAGATCTACTTCATAAGATGGTCCAATTTAAAACTGAATAATTAGTATAATGACTAAATGTATGAATTTTTAAAAATCACAAAATCCAACTTTTTTACCTGAATCAGGCTGGGTCCCTTCCACATTTTGGGATATAGTTTCCTCAGCCGTGCTACAGCCATTAACGTTTCCAAATGTAATCCGTGCATTTAAGACATGAAATAATGGAATTTCTAACAAGATAAAAGCTTTTATAAATAAACTTTACTGAGTATAATAATAGAAATAGCTATCATTTCCTGAGTGTCCACTATGCTAGCACCATACCAAGTACTTTTGGTAACTATGGTTTCATTTAATCCTCTAACAACTCTTCCCCTAATATACAGATGAGAACATTGAGATTAAGAGAGGTTAAAAACCTGTCCTCAATCCCAGTGAGTAAGAGATGGGGCCAGGATTCAAGGGTCATGAATATACAACCATCCAAAATTAAAATTGCTCATGAGTAATATGTATTGCACATGGTATTAAGCTTACTAGTTCAGGCCCTAAAACATATTTATGCATCAAAGGATCTTGGTATCAACTGTCTTCTTCAAACAACTATCTAATTTGAATCATGTAAATAAGGTTTAACATTAAAACAATGTGTCATATCTGTATGCCTTTTTTTATCTGTCGGGAAATAGAGCTGTAGGTTGGGGGTCTGCCAGTTTTGATATGGTTATCTCCAACCCTAAACTAAGAATCATGACATTCTTTAAATCAAACTACAGAATAATTCTGACCTCCTCCATTATATGTAGTACACATTACTTTGTGCCTAAAGTGCTACCATTCACTGAAGCACATTTTATCTCCCACGAAAACCCCCAAGTGTTCCTGTGCTTTATTTAATGGTACCTATTTTGACAGGAAATCCAGGTGGGAATTCCAATTTGATGAAATCTCTCAGTCTTGCAAAATGAGCACTAGTTCTGGCCATTAGGTCAATGATAGGAATGACCTGCTCCACAAGAGAGAGGGGAAACTCTTCACACATCCACAAGGTAGCTTTAAACCTGCAGGAGTTGACAGAAAAGACTTCAGTTATCTCTACAGACAGGAAAAGTAGATTACATACATGCGGAAGGTAGACACCATCAGCCTCCTTTCCAACATTCTCCCCACTTATTTCAGCATTTCCTACTTCAGAGGCAAAAGAGATGAGAACATAAGAATTCAGATCACTGATATCTGGCAATCAAGGGAAATGGTCTGCATTCAACCAGCCACTGCAACAGACTTAACTGATAGCAAAGTATGAAAAAATAAGATGGCTGGTGTCAAACTGCAACCCAGTGACCTTGATTTTTGAAGATGATTGTATAACTGTAGCTTGCACAGTGTGACTGTGTGATTGTGAAAACCTTGTGGGCTCACACTACCTTTATTCAGTGTATGGACAGATGAGTGGGAAAATGGGGACAAAAATTAGATGAGAATAGGCGGGATGGAGGGGATGGAAAGATTCAGGTGTTCTTTTTTGCTTTTATTTTTATTTTGGAGTAAGGAAAAGGTTCAAAACTTCATTCTGGTGATAAATGCACAAATATATGGTGATGCTGTGAATAATTGTACACTATAGATGACTGTAGGGCATGTGAATATATCTCAAACTGCATTAAAAAAAGTAAATGAACAATGGGGGGGAGGAGGGGAATGGGATGTTTTGGATGGTTTTGTTTTTATCTTAATCTTTATTTTATTTTTTAGATAATGAAAATGTCCCAAGTTTGATTGTGCTGATGAATGCACAACTATATGACGATACTGTGAACTGATTGTACACTTTAAATGATTGTATGTTATGTGATTATATCTCAATAAAATTGCATAAAAAAATAAGATAGCTGGCGAAACCATTTCATGTGATTAGCTGAAGCTTATTGGCAGTAAAGAAATAAGGAACTCTTATATCCAAACTATATTCTGTTTGGAAAAGGCTAATAAGATGGGTTAACTACCCTTAGCTTTCATCAGATAAAATGGTTTAAAAATTATCTTTAAAGGAAAAAGGCAGAGGAATAACTGAACATAATACAATAAAATAGCACTTCTTAAATAAATACAAATCTATAAGTTGAAAATGGCCACAGAAGCTCTCTTACTTCTGTGTTCTAATTGTCAGTTCTTTAGGCCTTCCAATGTCCCTATCTTTCAGATCAAACTCTTCATTGAAGTACTCGTCAGGTGTGATGGCCGTGGGGTTGTTGGCAGTGGCACACTCTGTGGTGAGGTCCTGCCGAGACAAAACCCAGTGGCATTAGAAATGTCAAATTACGCTCCCAGCTGGAGGCCTCTGGCACGCCGTCTCTGAGGCAGACGCATTAACCAGCTACAGAACAGAAAGTTCTAGTCATTAACTTGATTTATTAAGTTACAACATGGAACAAGACAATCTATAAAGGTATTACCAAACCACAGGGTAAGTCTAGTGGATTTCTCTACTTCAAAATTAGCAACTGACTATTTCTGCAATCTCCTTTTTATTTTTACCCCCAATTATAAAAAAGGTAGGAAAAAAAAAGGGTCAGAAGTATTTAAAAGTATGTAAGATTTGGAAGCTCGGCGCCTGCCATTCTCTATTTTGAGATGCTAGAAAGGTAATTTTGTTTTTCTGACCCCTAGTGACATCCATTGTACCAATTTCATACAATTATTGTGAAAGTCATATAAGACAATGTTTGTTAAAGTGCTTGGTAAAATACAAAGTTCTATACAGTTTTTAAGTTCCATTTTTATAAAGAGGGCCTAGTTTATAATGGACAAGAGAGAGAAAGCACCTGATTTCTACAAATCACTACCCCTCCTCTAAAATCCTTATTTTTAAAGACTCACTCATCTAATTCTCTTCCAAAAGAATATCTCAAATTCCAGGATGGACATACTCTTTAATCTTTTCAAATAGGATGATCTGCTCATGATTCAGAAAATGCTATCACAAGTAGACATGAGTCATTTCCTTTCAGTAGACGGTGCTGAGAGCCCATTGCTTCAACTTACCCCTTGAGCACCAAACTGATGTTCCACAGTTCCCAGCAAAGATTCCAGGGGATTCCGGTCCGCTACAGAGGGGAAAAAAGTTTAATTTCTAATATTATACCTTGGCTTGTGGCTATAGAAAATGATTCTCATCATATTTTAAAGGTTCTGATCCAAGCTACCAACGTTAGGAAATCCTGAAATAAAGTCCTCCATTGATGGGCAAGCTGAATAAAATCATATACAATAAAAACACAGGCTAACTTATTCTTTATAGGACAGTTTTTATTTAAGAGCTCTACACTGGATGGACAACAGACACAAGAATTAAAGCGGAATACTAGAAAGAGTATGCACTTAGGAATGAGCCCAATCTGGACCCCAGTCCCAAGTTAGCCGTCTACTACCCAGATAATTTCCCTGGGTCTCAGTTTCCTCATCTATCAAGTAATTGTAATATAAGGACAATGGTGGTAGTGAACAATGACTGCAGGCTTGCCACACACTGCATTACTGTTCTAAAGGTTTACATGTCATAACTCAACTAATCCTCCCAACAATTCCATGTCACT
>PVKY010013107.1:0-11182 GCA_004027775.1 Bradypus variegatus | reverse complement strand
GTTAGGGAGGGAGGGAGGGAGGGAGGGAGGGGAAGAGACGGTGGTGAGACAGGATCTTAAAGGTGATGGATTGGGGTTATCGGGGGAGAGGGCTCAGGGTATTATGGAGTTGCAGGTATGGGATTTGTACTGTTTTAGCATACGTTCCTGTACAATTGAACTTATTTCATAATAAAATTTATTAAAAAAAAAAAAAAATAACCATCAGTTTTATTTAAAAAATTTTTAATTGTCAAAAGTCATCTTTAGAAAATATCTGACTTTCAGAAACCACAGAAAACACTCCTCTCCCACCACCATGACACAACTCTCATTTTTAGTGGCTTCCCTTCTAGTCTCTGAGGATGGGCCTTTTAAATCCGGGGCCTGAGCTGTGCTCTCCTGGCCCATCAGAGCTAAAACTGTACTAAAATTCCCAAATGGCTGTTTTCACCCCTACGGATCCAGCAAGGTTGGTCCGGACAGAGTCAGTCCCCTGTGACATCAACAACCCTCTACGGAAGCCTCCCCGGTACTCGGACCTGCACATCAGTCAGACGCTCCCCAAAACCAACAAGATCAACAAGGTGAGACTGGGATTCTGCTGGGCCCAGGGACGCTGGGGCTGAGGGCCCCAGGTGAGGGCAGGAGGGAGGAGGGCACGTGGGATTGAGCTGGGAGCCTGCTGTTGAGTAAAGCTTGGGGCTCACGGTGGGCTCAGGCCATGAGGATGAGTGTGCCAGAGATCTAACTGAGGGAGGGAGAATGGTAGTGAGAATAAGTGCGGGGTTGAGGTGGAGCATGGAAAGGGTGTTGGAAGAAACTGACAGAGCTTCCCAGGTGGGCCAGACCCCAGCTGCTTTGCTCTGGGAGAGGTTTCAACATCTGCCAGGATCAGCTTTGCAGATGGTTCTGGGCTTTCCAACACATCTGTTGAATCAAACCACCAAGGGACGGGGCTCTATTCATGAGCTTCTGGTGGAGATTGAGCAGATGGAAATCTGTGTGGATCCAGAGCTCTGAACCACGGCCAGGTTTGGTCTGCTTCTGGCCAGTCCTCAGGTCGACAGGGGGCTCCCGCTGTGCATCTTTCTTTCTGGTGTGTTCTGGAAATTTCCAGTGTGATTTTTGCATCCTTCTGTTTGATCTGGAGATCAGGCCGCATCAAAGCTATCCCAGGCACACTCCCAGCTCCACAGCAGGGAGGTATGGGTGGCACATGCCACCCAGGGGCTTGGAGAGCCACGTTGCCTTCGTGCTTTAGCTGAGGGTGGATAAAGTACAGATTCAGGTGAGGGGGACCCAAACAGACCTGCGTTTGGGTCCCAGATGGCTGTGTGAGCTGGTACATGCATCTCCTCATAGAACTGTAGAGAGGATTGCCCCCTTCCCAATCCATTCTTCACTCAGGGGTCAGTGACTTTTAAGGAATGTAATTTGAATCACATCCCTCTGCTAAGAAGCCATCTAGTGATTTTCAGTTGCTTTAGAGCAAAAATAATAATACCAACACATAACTCCCCACTGCAGCCCTCAAGCCAGTGCCTGATTTTGTCCCTCCCTCTGCCATCTCTTTCCATGCCTCCCCACCAAAGCCCGTGTGCCCTCTGCCTCTGTGCTGTCACCCACTATTCGCTCTGCTAGATTCAGAGTCGTTCATCATTGGGCTCCTGTGGCATCGTCCTGGCAGTTGAGAGCTTGGCCCCTGGAGTTAGACAAACCTGGCAGCCCCTATTGGCTGCTTCCACTTTCTAACTGTAAGACTGAGAAAGTAACTTCAGCTCCATGAACCTCAGTTTACCTGTATGTAAAATGGGGGTGTTCCAGTTACCTACTGCTGCCCGACCAACCACCTCAAACTTAGTGGTGTATAACAGTCCTTTTCTTATGCTCACCGTTTCTGTGTCAGGAATTGGGACAAGGCCCCATGGGGAACGGCCTGTCTCTGAAGGCGTGACCAGCTGGGGGCTGTTTGCAGGGATTGGCAAGCTCTGGCCCACAGGCCAAACCCAGCCTGCCACCTCTTTGGGGGAAATAAGGTTTTATTGGCACACAGCCACCCCTGTGCATTTATGTCTTGTCTGGAGCTGCTCTTGCACTGCCGCAGCAGACTTGAGGAGTTGTGACGGGTCATATGGCATGGAAAACCTAAAATATTGGCCATCTAGCCCTTTATAGGAAAAGTTTGCTGGTCCCTGATCTAGAGGCTCCTTCCCTCACAGTTCAGGTGTCTGGGCAGGGACGAGTCAGAGGCTGGGCCCAGTAAGGACCGTCAGCGGGAGAGCCACGTGTGGACTTGCCTCGTGACTCGGGCTTCCTCGCAGGATGGCTGCTTCCAAGGGGGTCAGGTGTCTTATGGGGCAGCTCAGGGCTCCCAGAATGAATGACTGTTTTAGCAAACATGGTGGAAGCCACACAACCTTTTATGATCTCTTATAACAGCCATGTCATTTCTGCCCCATGAGCTTGCTGAGGTTCAAGGGAAGGACTCCCAGACCCCATAGAGTCGCCCATATTTAAAAACCCTGATGAGGAGGGGGGGGCAATAAAAGCACCTGCCTCTGAGACTTGTTGTGAGGATACAATGAAATAATCAACCTGGGCACATAATAAATGTCCAGGAAATGCTATCTATTATATTCCTCTTAAATTTGGGGGGCTCCTAATCAAAATGTTGGGCCAGTCCCACTTCTCCTTTATTATCTGCAAAAGGATATAGTTCTCTGGCAGAAGGGATCCCCACTGTTGGAAGCTGAGGGGGCTTGGATGGGGCAGCTCCAGGGCAGTGCCTGCCTAGAACCTGTCTTTTCCTTCATGACATCTTGAGGGCTAAGGGGCTCTGAGCCATCTAAAGACCTCTTTCTCTGGCTTCACAGCTACAATGAGCCTCTGAGTGTCAGATGGGACTGAAACGCAGGTCAGATGGATAAGTGACTGTGACATTGTTCTGCCTGTCTGCCAGCAGGAGGATTTGATAAGAGAAGTAAATTAACCTCTATTTAGAAAGCAGCTTTTGACATGAAGGTGGACAGGCTGTATCACAGGGCTGGGTTATTTTTTCCCCTCTTCCTTTTCTCACCAGCTTCATACAGATTCTTTCTGTCAGGCAATGGTGTGGTTAGTGCAGTAGGTTTATCAACCAAATTGGTCTGAAGATTTCCTTTTCGTTGCTCTGTGGCTCCTTCTTTCCTATCTAGCTCAGTCCACCCAGGTTCACAAACCTCTTGCTTTTTCACCCAGCATGGTGGTTAGAGATTTCTAGACTTAGAATTCAGCTCCTTCACTTGCTTTGTGACCTTGGGCAGGTCATATCAATATCTCTCTGCCTTAGTTTTCCCCTCTATAAAATGGGCAGTATAATAGTACCTGCCACGTGAGTGTGTGTGCAGAGGATTAAGTGCTGTGACATGTGTAAAGGGTGTCATCCAGCCCTGGATACTCAGGGCACGGAAGTAGTTTGATGTTGGAGGAGGAGGAGAAAGAGGGAGAGCAAAGGAATTGGAAGAAGAAAGAGGAAGAGGAGGAAGAAAAAGAGGAAAATGAAGAATACGGAGGAGGAGGGAGAAATAGGTGGAAAATAGAAGAAGAATGAGGAAGGAGAGGAAGAGGGAGGAGAAGGAAGAAGGAGGAGGAAAAAGGCAAGAGGAGGAGGGAATGGAGGAAGGAGGAACAGTGACAATGCACTTCACCTGGTGGGGCTGGGAGGTCAGAGAAGAGATTTGAGTTGCATTTTGAAGAATGAATAAGATCCTGCCAGGCAGACCATTATAGGGCTGCATAAACGTTCCAGAGATCACAGGTGTCCCAAGCCCTGAGGATGTGAAACAGCCTGGTTTTACTCTTGGGAACTGTGGGCCGACTGTGAGAGAGGAGACAGTGATGTAAGCCCAGACCCAGACTGAACTCAATGTGAGCCTCCCGGACCAACGTTCTCATTTTAAACAAGCACCATCACTTGAGCATGGCCTACACTCCATGTCCTTCTAGGGAGACACCAGTTTTTAGCACAAGCCTCTATGGTTTTATGTTTGTTGTTTGTTTTTAACTTTTTGCAGAGTATATATGGAAACTTCTAGAAATTTGCCAGTCTGTGAGTGGAAGATCTAGGAAGAGAGGCTTGGGAGATTGGGTACATGCCCAAGTTTCACTTTCCCTTATCCCTCCAATGACGCAATCTGTCCCAAACATACTTAGAAGATCTCATGTGCCCCCTTGGGCCATCCGTGTGACAGCCCAACCACACTCATCTTAGCTTCACGTGTCACTGACATGATATTCCTCAGACTAATGTGTCCGTTGCCATGGAAATGTAATTACCATTAGATAAATTAGGAGAGAGTGATGCCCTTCCACAAAATTGGATCAGAATTGCCTTCAAGTTGGTCTTGCCTGGTAAGTGGCTGAAATGAACTAGGACTCAACCTTGACTCTCATTGTACATCTATTTCCAAGTGCTGAGGTCTCCCGTCTTCTACAGGGAGTCAATTTTATCGTTACCACAGCAGGTTAGAGGTAGGTTTGGGGGGGGGGCATTATTTCAGGGAAAATTCTGTAGCCAATTATCCAAAGGATGGGTACACATTTCTCTCTCTGCATGATCACAGCCGAGTTATTTAGTTTCTCAGAGCCCTACTGTCTTCCCCTGGAGAGACCACCCATCTTGGAGGTTTGTTGGCAGGATTAAATGAATTAACACATTAATAAACTGTCATCAGGACTTCTGCTTCTGGGAAGATGGAGTAGATGTACTGCTTCCCAATTCTTCCTGCTAAGTCCACCCAAAAACCCTAGACATTGTATATATGACAAAAGTAAGGCTGTGAAAGGTGGAGAGAAGGCGACACAATATCTGCGGACCCCAGGACCCAAGGAACAATATGGCGATGAATTCCCTGAGATATCTTTTGGCCTCATTTATTCCAGGCTTGGACCTGAAGAGGCCAGGAACCCAGAAATGCCAAAAGGTGAAGACAAAAAGAGCCCCCCAAAAGGTCTGCTCCCTCTAGTCAAAGGACCAGGAAAGAGGCAGCCTAGCAAGATAGAAAACTTTTAGGCAATAACTCCAGATGTCCTTCAATGGCTGAATGGTTAAACAAATGGGGTTCCACCCGTATCATAGACTACTACTCAGCAATAAAAAGGAGCCAACTTAATGCGTGCAAGAACTGAAGGATGAATCTCCAGAGGATTATTCTGAGTGATAAAAGCCAATTACCAAAGATTTCATACTGTATAATTCCATTTATGTCACATTTATATAGTTATAGAAATAAAGAACAGATTAGTGGTTGCCAGGATTAAAGATGGAGGGGGAGGGGAGAGGGACGGAAGTGGTATGGCCATAGAAAAGCAACACGAGGGACCTTTGTGGGGATGGAAGCATTTTCCATCTTGGCTGTATCCATGCCAGTATCCTGGCAGTGGTGTGGGTATGGTAGTTTTACAAGATGTTGTCATTGAAGAAGACGGGGTAAATGATACGTAGGATCTCTCTGTTATATTTTACAACCACATATAACTCTATAATTATCTCACAATGAAAAGTTTAATTTCAAAAAAATATTGTCATCGGCATAAAAACTACCATTTGTTGACAAAGTGCCCCAGCCCAATGCTACGGAATTGTCCATAGACGACCTCACTTAAGCCCCAGAGCAAATCCACGAGGTAGGTGTCCTCAATCTCATTTATGGATCAGGAGACTGAAGCTCATGGAGGCCAAGCCACTGGCCCAGAGGTAGTGTGGACCGGGTGGAGATGAAGCGGGCTCAGGGAGGGCTAGCGTCCTGCAGAGAAGGAGCATCCATTGGGATCCAAATAGAGAAAGTTCATTTCCCTTCCCACTTTGCCCTCCCGTGTTGGTGGGTGTTTGCTCCGTGGACTCTGGGGTTTGGCAGGTAAACACACCTGTTGACAACTAACCAAACTGTGCAAAACCATCCTTGGACACCTGGAGCCAACCAGCCTGATGGCCTTTTCAATAAGGCAGGGGCTAAGTGGCCACTGCCCTGTGGGGGAACAGATAAAAGAGGCCCCAGGAAGCCTTAGCTCTTCTCCCCTGGAAAGGCAGAAATCCCTTGTACATGATTTTGAGGTTTGCTTCTTTCACTTGTCCCTGGCCATCTGGTGAAAGCAAAAATGTCCACACATTTGAAATGCTTTTCTTGCTTTGGTCGACACACATCTATCTACCCGTTTTCAGGAGAACCTGCCTACAAATGTACAGTTACCTTTCCTCCCTTCTTCCCTGCCTCCCTTCCTTCCTGGGAGAGCATTTACTGAACACCTACGAGATACCAGGGCATATGGATGAAACATGCACAACTTGGCTCCAGCCTCCCTGAGGGGTGGGATGATGGTAAGGGGATAAACGCGAGGATAGCAGCTGCTGTTGATAAAATGTTTGCTGTCTGTACTCAAAATAGTTCATTCATTATTTATCAAACACACCCTTATATGGCACTTACAGTGTACCAGGCACTATTCTAGACACACTGCAGATACTACCTAATTTAATCCTCCCAGCAACCTTATGATATAGATACTATTATCGTCGCCTTTTTACAGATGAAGAAACTGAGGCCCAGAGAGGCTCACTGACTTCCCCAAAGTCACACAGCTAGTGAGTGGTGGAGCCAGGAGTCAAATCCAGGTCTCTGGCTCCACGCGCTGTGCTGTTAACCACTTCTCTGTATTGAGCATTGTTCTAGGCACAGGGATATAGCAGTGAACAAAACTAACAAAGATCTCTGCCCTTGTGGGACTTGCATTCTAACAAGGGAGACTGAATATAAGGAATAAACGTAAAAAATAAGTAAATTATATGTTAGAAGATGGTGAGTGCTAAGAAAGGAGAAGGAGGGCAGGGGAAGGGAAATCTTGAGTGCTGGGCAGGGGTGGGGCTGCAATTTTAACTACAGCAGGCAGGGCAAAGACCACATCACAAAGGAGATGAGGGAGGGAGCCACATATTTATCTGCAGGAAGAAAGTTTTAGGCAGAAGGAGCTGCTGGTGCAAAACCCTGAGGCAGGAGTGCTCCCAGCATGTTTGAGAATCAGGATATTCATTTTCTATTGCTGCCATAATAAATTGCCACACATCTAGTGGCTTAAATCAACACCCATTTACCATCTCACGGTGCTGTGGGGTTCAGAAGTCTGGATTCTGCTTGGCTGAACCGGGCCCTGTGTTTGGTCTCCAGGGCAGAACTCAAAGTATCGGCAGGGTTGTGTTCTTTCCCCGAGTGCTCTGGGGATGAAGCCGCTTCCGAAAGAGCATTCATATTTTTGGCCTAATTCAGTTCCTCACTGGCTGTTCCCTGGGAGTTGGTCTCTGCCCCTGGAGCTGCAAAGTTCCTTCTCATGTTTCCATGTGCCCCTTCCCCAAGCCTAGCCCTGGTGGTTTGAGTCCCTATCATGGTTTGGATTCCTCTGACTTCACCTTCTGCCACTTCACTCTGACTCCAGCCAGAGAAAGCTCTCAGCTTTTAGGGGCTCATGTGATTACACTGGGACCACCCACACAATCCAGGGTAGTCTTCCTATTTTTTGATCCATAATGTTAATCAGATCTGAAAAGTTCCTTTGGCCCTTTAATATAGCATATTCATAGATTCTGGAAATTATGTCATAGACAGCTTTGAGGGGAGCATTCTGCCTACCACAGTTAGTAGTGGGGAGCATTGTGGCTGGAGTGGAATGAGTGAGGGGTGGGTGGTGGCCGTGCAACATTGCACAGAGAGAGACTTGAGCTTCCTGGGCCATGGTTAGGATTTGCTCCTTTACTCTGAGCAAGATGAAACACGACCTGAGCAGAGGACATGATCTGACTCATGTTGTAAAAGGATCCCTCTGGTTGTCTTGTGAGAACAGACTGCAAGGGGATGAGGGTGGAAGCCCAGAGATCAGTTAGGGAGTCATTGCAGTAGTCCAGATGAGAGACGAGGGTGGTTTGGACCAGGCAGTAGCAGTGGAGCTGGTGGGAAGTGATCAGATTCCGCAGGATTTTCTGATGGATTTGTTATGGGATAGGAGAGAGAGGGCTCAGGGATAATGCCAAGGTGTTTGGCCTGAAAGATGAGGTTGCCGTCAACAAAAATGAGCATAGCTGTGGGTGGAGCAAGATGGGAGCAAGATTGGAAATTGAGTGTGAAATTTTTTTGGACATCCAAGAGATGTTGTAGAGACTGTTGGGTATATGAGTTTGGGAGTGAGGCGAAGACAGAACCCTGTGGCATTCCAACAATAGTAGATCATAGGGAAGAGGAAAAACCAGCAAAGGAGACTAAGAAAGACTGACCAGGGAGACAGAAAGAAAGCTAGGAGAGTGACAGGCCCCAGAGGCCAAATGAAGAAAGTTGATCCAGGAGAAAAGAGTGAGAAAATATGTCCAGATCCTGCAGATGGAACTGGCAGCTGAATTTAGCATTAGGGAGAATAGTGGTTCAAGAGCGATGTCAGAGGAGCGGTGGGCAGGAAAGCCTTTTTGAGATGGATTTAAGAGAGAAGAGATTGGAGTCAGCAAGTCTGGTAGCTCTTCAAAGTTTGCTGCAAAGAGGACGAAGAAATGGCCAGATGGTGGGAAGAAGTCAGATCAGAATAATTTATATATAAAGATGGGACAGGTGACCACATGTTTATATTCTGATGAGAAGAGTCCAGTCAAGAGTGGGAATTTTAAGATGGGTCATGAAAAAAATATTTTTTGATGGGAGAGATGCTAATGGGGATTACCCAAAAGACTCTCCAGTCGAGAGTGAAAAATTGTCACCTGCCTGGAACTGTGCACATACCTCCATCTCATTTAATCCTCAGGCCACCCTGCGCACTGGGTACTCTTATTATTCCCATTTTACGGTGGGCAAGACAGAGGAATAGAGAGGTTAAGCAATTGGTCCAGGATGCACAGGGAATTCGTGGCTGTGGTTTGTGTGACTCCAGATCTGGCTTGTATTCATTTCCTCAGGCCACAGTAACAAGATACCACAAACTCAGTGGCTTCAAACAATGGACATTTATTCTCTCCCAGTTCTGGAGGCCACAAGTCTGAGATCAAAGTGTTGGCAGAGTTGTCTCCTTCCGGGGGCTCTGAGGGAGAACCTGTTCCATGCCTCTCTCTCGTCTTCTGGTGGCCGCTGGCCATCCTTGGTGTTCTTGGCTTGTAGCCGCGACACTGCAATGCCCACCTCAGTGTGCACAGGGCCTTCTCCCCATGGCCTGTGTCTTTCCTCTTCTATCTCTTGTAAGGACACTGTTATTGGACTTAGAGCCATCCTACTCCAGGATGATCTCGTGTTGAGATCCTTTAGTTTAATGATCTGCAAAGTCCCTTCTCCAGTGAGGTCACATGCTGAGGTTCTGGTTGGGTACGTCTTTTGAGAGCCCCTGCTCAACCCACTAAACTGCATTTGCCCCCATCTGCATGCCCACCATGGCCAGTGCGAGGATGGACACATGGATTCTCTGTTTGTCCTTGCTTTGGAGCTGGTTTGGAGAGTAAGGGAGGTGATGCTGGTTCCAACCGACATGTGAGGGAAGATGCTGAAGGCTCACTCTCGCACCCTTTCATGAGCTGTCAGGCTGTTGATTCTTTAATAAACACTCAGGAGGAGAGGTGTTAGGATGGAAAGAGCATGCTGCGCACGTTGATGTGGAATGTTCCAGAATCAAAGGGGCCCAGGGAGTGTGGCTATCACCAGTGCGATTTTCATTACCTGGTAACATTTCAGTCTGGGGTTCTGAGACCATGGACGGGAATTTGACTCCAGCAACTGTTCCTCCCACTGCTGGGTGCATCCCGGAGGGGGCAATGAAGCAGGCAGGACTTTGGAAGGATCCGGTGATTGAGGAAAGGGCGAGAGTTGCTGAGGGTGCTGGGAAGGGGGCCTCTTCCCACTCAACTCGCTCTCACTGCCTTGTCTCCGCTTTCCTGCCTGTCCCCTGCCTCCCTGCCCTGTTTTCTTTCTGCAGGACCACATCCCTGTCCCATACCAGCCGGACTCCAGCAGCAACCCCTCATCCACGACGTCCTCCACGCCCTCCTCGCCAGCGCCCCCGCTCCCTCCCAGCGCCACGCCGCCTTCTCCCCTGCACCCTTCCCCGCAGTGCACGAGGCAGCAGAAGAACTTCAACCTGCCAGGTACCTCCGTGCTTCGGGACACATGGAGGGCTCAGCTTTGGAGGGATTGGGTTCATGCCAGAGCTTTGCTGGGAAAAGTCCATGCCTGAAGGCCAAGATCAGAGCGGGGGAAGGAGGCCCATGGATCGAGCCTGACCGAATGCAGGGCAATGGCCATACCCCACCTCATTCAGTCTTTAGGGAAGCCATGTGGTAAGCGTTATCAGCTCCATTTTACAGGTGTGGAAACTGCTGCTCCAAGAGGTGAAGGGACTCTTGGAGACTCTGTCCTCTGATAAGACAGAGTCTAAGTCTAAGTCTAGGGCAGTCACAGGGGCCATTCCCTGTGGCTCTGGCAGTTGTGTTCTGAGTGAAATCAAGTGAAGTTGGCAGTAGGATCACGGGCTGAGGATCCCGGGGGCCACGTGCCCCAGCAGTCCTGCTCTGGATGTCAGGACAGGGCTCTATTATGTCCCTGCCATGGGACCTCTGACTTCAGTTTTCTCACCTCTGAAAGGGCATGGTTGGACGAGATGATCCAGAAGGTTCTTCCCACTCATGAATTCCAGGCCACTGTTGGGCCATTTGTCTGGGGAGTCTGAACTGGGACATGAGATGATGGAGGAGAAGCCACATGTGGGGTCTTTTGACTCTTTGGCCTCCTTTGTCAGTAGAACTAGGAAAGGGATCGTTCTCTGCTTTCTGGTGGGCCAAGCCTGAGAGTTTTCCCACCTCTTCCTTGCACCTGCCAGGTGTGAGGGCCACTCACCCAGCAGCCCCCCAGGATGCAGCGGGAGTTGCAAACTGACTCATCTCCTTGAGTGCCACTGGTTAAGTAGGCGAATTGCCTAATTCCCATCGACTGGTAACTCCCACTGCCACTTCCAAGGTAGTCAGTCCATTTCCACTTCTCTGGAAAGGGGTAAATGGGAAAAAGACCCTTTGCCATCCCATGAACCCCCTAACTCGGGGGAAAGTGGGCATGGATGCTTTCCTATAGCTGCCTGACCCACCCTGAAACGCCAGCTTCGGCCTGTGTTTTCTCCAAAATTCCTTTCTTCTGCTTTATGGGCCAGGGGCTGGGAA
>PVKY010013106.1:0-11168 GCA_004027775.1 Bradypus variegatus | reverse complement strand
GCTTACTATACACAACTGGGGAGCAGATTTCCTGAAGCCCTGCTCTCAGACCTCTGGGGGCCAGGCTGAGGGAGCTTCCTGTGAAAAACAGAGTCCATGCACCCCACCCCCACCTCCGGGAGGCCTGTTGCAGGACTGGGCTCGCTTGAAGAGGAGGAGGAGAGAACGAATGGGGTTGAGCTTCCTACTAACTGATTTTGAGGACTGGTAAGATACCAGGCCTGCAGTGAGACCCCTATTTCCTCCCCTTCTTGCTTTTTAACACGGAGTCTCTAGATTTGGGATGGAAATGGTGGTATGAGGAATGCTAAGTCATGGCAGACAGCCTAGTATAGGTTCAGCTCAAATATCAAAGAAGATATGGGCAACACTACCTGAGGGATTTCTGTTGGGCACTTGTTTTCTCCATGACAAATAATCTGAGGTCCAAATAGGTATGCTTCCATTTAAACTTTGGTTACTCACCCTTTCTCTGGGTAGTTTTTCCAAATGGGACATTATTGATACTTTGGGCAGGACAGTTTTCATTGTTCAGGACAGTGCAGCAACCACAGGTCATTTAGCATCTTTGCCCCATGGGCAATATTTGCCAGTAGTAATTCCTCCATCTGATGAGCAACCCAAACACCACCCCCCTACCACCACCATGCACACATACCCCAATGGGGCCGGGGGCAGGTACTGCTGCTGTTTGGGATCCACTGCAAGTGTTTACTTTGGCAAAATCTGAAGAAGATACCAAGTGAGTCAAAGGATTTTTGGGGGATGAGAGCAGGGGGTGCATTTGGAAAGGAGGCAGAGGATGTTAGGCTGAGAATTATCACATTAACTTGGACAGAATGTTGGCCGTATATTTTTAAGTAATAAAATGTAGTTTTTCATCCTCTTTGTGAGCATGGGGCACCCTCAGTTAATGGGATGATGTTTTGTTTGTTTTATTATTTGTTTTTCTTCTCTCTTAATAAGCATCATTACCTCTAGGACCAATGTCATGGATATGTGACCAGTACGATGACTCAGATGGCCCCTCTCAGGAGGGCCTGGCACTCAGGAGGGCCCCAGTCAGGATTTAATGCTCTGCAGTCACCATCCGGAAATTCTTAATAAGTCTAGCCCCTGGGCCTTTCCCCACTTGGCCTCCCTCTTCCCCACCCCCCAGCAAGAACTGTCACCCTCTGACCCCATTGGAGTCCGGGGTGAAGCCTCAGGGAGAGCCAGGGTTGGGCAGTGCTGTGGGTGCCTCAGAGTGAGTTGTGTCACCCCCCTCGATCCCCACCTCAGGCTGGCAGTGCCATGGCAGGGCAACTTGGAGGGAACCAGCTGTTCACTCACCCTGGATCCAGGTACAAGCATGTCCTGGTGCAGCATGCAGGCTGAGATCACTTTGGGGGGTCACCCATCCTCCAACTGCACGTCGGCTGGGTGGCGGGGGTGGTGGGAGGCCAAGGCCCTGGGCTCCTGCCAGGATCTGTCTTGCTCAGTGAGAACCCCTATGCTCCAGGGAGTCAGACATTAAATAGCAAATAAAAGCCACCACATTGTGTTGAGAGAGAAAGACTGCAGAAGAAAGGAAAAAGTTTTATATTTTAGTAACTTTCATGGTGTTTTCCTGCTTTTTGAATAAGGCGTGCTGTGTTTTCACTTTGCATTGGGCTTCTCAAATGATGTAGCCAGCCCTGCTTACCTCATTCATACCTGCAATTTCTGTTTAGTTCTTTTCTCCCATTTCCAGAAGGAAAACAGCCAAGTTAAAGGTATCCATGAACACAGGAGCTTCCATTTGTTTTCTCCCTTCCGTTTTTCTGAAGTTCTGGGTCACCAGTTATCCCACCCCAAATTTCATTTCCTATGATTCCTGTTAGCCCAGCACCTTCTAGGGGAGGCAGCCAACCAGGGGAGAGCAGAGAGAGGTGGGGAAGGGAAATCTATTTGTGGCTGGGACTTGGTAGAATTTTTCGTGACTGGTTGTGAGTTTTTCCTCTGTCAATAGCTATTTCTTCATAGGCACTTTCTATGTACCCAACTCTGGCCTAGTGCTGGGCCTGAGCAGGACACTGTAGGGACACAAGACAGGTGCGATAAACCAAGCAGATCACTGACCTGCAGTTTCCAGGAAATGAGGCTCTACTCTGATCAGCAAACTTTATTAAGGGATTGTTTGTGAGGGTTTGTAAGTAGGTAAATAGTGGTGCACTGAACAAATTAAATAGACATTGTCCTTGGCCCCCGGGGATTATGCTGTAAGACAGGGCCTGGTGGCAAAATACTGTGCAGACAGCCTGACCACAGATAAGGTAAGTCTTTAAAAGTGGACAGACGTCTGCTAGGGCTCTGCCCATTGCTGCTTCTCATCATTTGTTGACAGAGGAAAAGTCATGGAAATTTCATATTTAGACAGAGTAGGGTTGGAGAAACATCACTTCTTCTGTTTCATCTATGAAGTTCATGTAGGGGGAAGTCAGATGTCAGAAGCCACTCTGCTGTACTAGTCTCCTCCCATAGCCTGCTAAATAGTTTCCAAACCTCTTAGGACCACAATGACAATCGCCCCACCCGTATATTTCAAGTTTCAGCCACTTTTTTTCTGTTACTGTAAAATGCACATCAGACATTACTAGACTCATTGGAGACTTAGTAAGGCCAGATCCTCGCCCTCTCCTAGCACCAAGTCAGACACGCCCAAGGGCATCCCAGATGACAATGAGGGGGCAGGGAAGCCCATCTCAGTTTCCAGCAGGTGGGCAGAGGTCTTTGTCAGTAGTCTGGTGCTTGCCACTTTGCCTCTAGCCTGGCAGAGAGGAGACAGCCAGAGCACAGGCATGGAAGCATTAAATATGGGACATACTTACACTGAAAAATTATTTATTGTTCAAATTCAAATTTTCACTAGGAATACTTTTTCTGGCAGCCCTATTCCAGAGAGCAGTTTTTCACAGCCCTTGTGGAATGTGTGAATTCAGAAATGAGAGAGCTGGTGGCCAAGAGGCCTCATAAGAGACCAGGTGCCTGGGGCTCTGCTGTCCAGTGCCGTCACCTGTGGAGTTAGCCCTTGGGCCTGGGTATAGCTCTTTTGTACAGTGGGATGGGAATGCCAGTGCTTTTTCTCCTTCCACCTCCCCTGTGTTCTCTCCCAGGATGAGATGCAATGAGGGGGTGCCTGCAGAATTGATTAGGCTCAAAGATCTTCTGGGTCTGCCAGGCCTCCATCAGAAGACTGCTCAGTCTCCCTGCCTCATTAGTGAAAATGTCCTCCACTGCAAGTAACAGAAAACTGACACTGGACTGCTCAAACAATAAGGAATATGTATTATTGCGCCTAATAAGCCCCAGCATAGGCCGCTTCATCAGTTGGCCATTTCATCAGCACAGCGATATCACTCAAGTACCCATGTTCTTGCATCTCTCTTCCCTGTCCCTGCAGCATGTTGACTCAGCTCTTTTCATGGTTGCAAATGGTTGCTGCAGATTCAGGTGTCCAGTGGAGGAAAAAGAGGGGATGGTTCTTCCTTGTGTCTAAGATGTCGTTCTCAGCAGACATCCCTAACGTCTCATTGACCTGTGTCAAATGCTGATGCCTAAGTCAGCCTCTGACATGGAAGTGGCTTATAATAATCAGTATTTACTCTTGGAGCTGCATAGCACAAACACATTGTGCTGAGTCTCTTGGGAGATGTAGACACCCAAACAAAACCAGGTCCCTCGACTTTGTTCCCTACCTCTTCTATAAAGGGTTTGAGGCAGTTTTTATTTTTAATTTGTTCTTTTTGGTTTTTAATATAAGCTTAATCATTATAGAGAAAAAAATCTAATGACCATGATCAAAACAGTGGTTTAACTTATTCCTTAGTGTACTTCCGGTCTTTGATATCTGCGTGATTTTGTTTTACATAGTCATAATTGTTTGTACTTGTTTTTATCTTTTTGAATTTATCCTTTTAACATCATTTCACATTTTCATTTTCATAGAGTAACATAGGTCATCTGCTTGACATTTAAAATGAATATATAATGACAATAGCTGCTCACTTTTATCAAGTACTTACTATGTGCCAGGCACTGTTCTAAGTGATTTACGTGGATTATCGTCTTTAACCCTCATAGCAACGCCATGAGGCGCGTGCTGTTAATAATCCTCACTTTCAGATGAGGAAACTGAAGCACAGAGTATCTCATGATCTACTGCAGTCTGATTCCTTCCTGAACCTGAACTAGGAAATTTACGTAGTCATGCTTTTTACTTTTGGGGTGGCTTCCATTTTTGTTGTTGTTACTATAAATGGTACAGCAATGAGCATTTTGGTAAAAACTGCCCTCCTTCCTCTCCCTTGGGAATGTTCCCGTTGGTGGTAATGTATAGCTTGTTTCATCTTCCCACAGTGCTCTCTGGAAAGACTGAACCAATCAGTGTCATCTGCGAAGTCCAAGTGTACCTGTTGCTCCGCCACCATTGGGTTTTGTTTGGCTTTGTCTAATGGTCCCTTAAAAGTTTTTGTCTATAATTCTTTAGTTTCCAAGTGGGACTCGACATGTTCCTTGTAATGATGACCTCTAATTAGTTGTGGGTAAATGCCTGTTTATCCCCATTGAGCAACTATGTAATAATATTGGAGTATTGACTATACATGCTTATAGAAATTTTTATATAGCAAGCTATCAGGTTATTTACAAATATTTTTCCATTTTGTGTCTTTCTCTTAAAATTGTGTTTTATTTTGTAAAAATGTTTTTATTTTGTAAAAATGTTTTTATTCTGAATTATTCTAATAGATCCACCCCCCCACCCCCACCCTTGTGAAATGGTTCTTAATTGTTCTGGCCTGGAAATAGGGACCATCTGGTACTTGAGGGCAATGTTTTTTTAACTAATTTTGCTTATGTAACCAACCTTTGTTGTTTTATTAAACCTGGATATCTTTGGCCTTTGGACCTTTTTAATGTCTTTTGAGAATTTTTAGATAGAAATAAACTATGCTTTGTAGAAAAAAAAATCCTTAGAGGATTCAGCTGGGCCTCACCATGTGAAGAATGAGCTTTTTGGAAACTCCCTTCTTGAGCCCCAGGAAGCACTTCAGCTGAAAGCTGGTGTCTGGGTGCTAGCTGGCTGGTCCCTGGCCATATTCAGCCGCCCCCAGTTGGCCTCGCCATCTGTACACCGCAGCAACAGAGTGGCAACTGACACGCCCAGGCCCAGAAAGCCAGACAGAGAGGCGGCTGGAGACTTCATGGAATCCGTATAATTAGAAATGGAAAAAGCCTGCTAGCTTGTTTTGTGTCCTCCTCTTCCTCCCACAGGCCCCAGGCAACTTTAGAGGGTGACTTACAATTTGCTCTGTCACCTGAAGCACTCAGTTGAGTTTTGTGGGCCTTATCTGTGAAATCCTAGACCAGGATCAGATCAGTGGTTTTTTAATCCCTTTGGGTCTTGTGCCATTTTGGAAAGTTGGTGAAAAGCCCCTCTCCCTGGAGATATGCACATTTCACACAACATTTTGCATTCCCTTTGAGGACATTTATAGCTCTCAGAAAGAAGCCCATCTACAACCCCAGTCCCTAGTCTGCAGGTTTAGAACTCAAAGACTTTTTGATCTCTGAGGTCCCTTTCAGCTCAGAAAACCAAGTTCTGGAAGGTTTCCTGTCAAGGAATCCAGGGAGGGAAGTGGGCAAAAGGGGTGTCTATTGGCAGAAATGCTGTTCAGCCCAAGAGTTTTCAATATCGGGTATTTTATTTATTTTTCACTGTTATTTTCCAGGGTTGAGTTTAACATCATGATACCATATTCTATACCTCCATCTTATCCTTTTAAAATTTTGCCCTGCCTCTGACTGAACTCTTGAAATCTTCCAAGTTGATGGGGTGGAGAAGGGGTGGGCGCTCTGAATGCTGTTTGATCTTCACATTTCACAGGAAGGGAGATAGCGGCAGAGCATCTGCCCAGGTGTCCCTGGCAACTCCCAGTGGCTGTTAGCCTTTGCCTGCGGACCCTTGGCCTCCTTTTGAAGCCCTTCAGCAGCTTGGAACAAGAGTGAATGGGCTGGATGGACTGATGTTTATGTGAACAAGTAGGTGCTTGGAAGTTAGAAGACAGGGATAAAAAATATCTTTTGAGTGCTCCACTAGTGCTTTCCCAACACTTCTGAAACTTGCTCCGTTAAGAGGCTTTGCCAGTTGCCAGGGACTTAGAGTATCTAATTCCTCAGATGACCTGTCTGAGAGGGTGTTGTAAGGAATGACTCGGTCTCAGGGGTCAGAAAAAAGACCCCCAGTGCAAGTTAGTATTATCTGGAGGGGATGGCCTTAGCTTCCAGATTGTCGAGCCCAGCCCAGCCTCACCTCCTGGAATGGGGTGGAGGCAGTCACAAATACAAGTCTCTATGGCAGGAGGTTGAAGGTGTGCATGTGTCTGTGTGTGCACAGGTGTGCAAGCACTAGGCTCTTATGCATATTTGGATTTGACCCAGGAAGTTGACAGGGTTTGGGCAGGAAAAAAAAAATCAGAATTTTCAATCCCAACTTTATGTTTCTAGATAATCTCTTCTCTCCCTCTCTAGCCACTAGAATGTTTCTGTAAAACGTAGCACAAGTGATAAAGGAATTAGTTCCTAAATATTTTACCGACTTTTGGTTGATTTTTCTGTGTGGAAGAGTGGCCCGAATGTGGGGAGCCTTGGATCACTGACCATTAACTTTTCTTAGGCTCTTCTTGTTCTACCATAGTTACTGATGCTGTTCTTGTTTCCTACCTTTTCTGGAGTTCATCTGTGAACACTTTTGGCCAGGGAAGGCAATGCTGTGATTTTTTTTTTAAGCACACAATTTTGTTAGTATTTATCCTTTCAAATTCTAAGTTTTAAGAGGAGTTTTACCACAGTGCAAAGGAGCTTACAACTTATTACAGAAAAGTTCATTGCAGCTCAAGACTTCAAATGAAGTTGAAGCTGTGTGAAGTCACAGGTTTTCTCATATCTGCTCCTAGACTGGGCATAGCATTGTTGAAAGGTCCATTATTTATCAAGTAGCCAGTGAGCTCTTTGAAAAAAGCCTGGCTGTGAAGTTGCCAAATTGATGCACTGCTTTGTTTCAAATCACTGTAAACTTTCTTTCCCCATGTCATTTTTATCTCCAATGTTTTTGTCAGGGTCTTTCTGCTTCTTTCCCCAGAATGAGAAAGTGTTGCGTTCTCCAGAAAAATCTCCCAGAAAAACAATTTTCATTGTTTTCTGCTAAGTTCAAATGTTCCTATCATCCCAGGAAAGAAACCAGTTGTGTTCTTCTCCAGTCTCATACATCATAATTGACACACTGATGTCTTCCTATCAGTACCCACAAGAAATTTTATAAACGAATTTTTCACAACTTTGACCAACTGTGATGGCTGCCGTGGTATTGTGGAGTGGCTAGCCTAGATTATATTATATTTTAAAAAGATAAGTCATTTTATTACTTTCTTGGTCATGTACAGTTACATTGGGGATCTAATTTAATAAGAGTTAATAATTTGTAATTGGTATTTGTAGCATTTTTATGTCAACAGATTTTTTTTTAAGTGTTTGTACCACCAATGTTTATACTACTCAGTTTAGCAGCTTTTTTTATACTTCGAAGATACGAATTATCAAAAGTTCTCTGAGGTCTAAACAAATACTGTGTAAATCCTGACCCTTTTCCTGTTTGAGGTCTAGGGAAATAACAAACTTAAGTCTGACGGCTTTGAATGCAGAACCGGTACCCTTTGCAGGCTCTGGCTGTGGGGTTGGGAAGTGTCTGAAAGGATGAAGTGGATTTTTTTTTTCTTTAAATTCAGCCCTTACACAATGTTAAGCAATAGTGGGGCCAAAAGTTGCTCCTGGGAGTGAGGGAGAATGGGGGAAAGCCTTAAGATTTGAGAGACTGTTGACATTTGTCTTGATCGTTTTCCGCAAAATTCCTACAAAAGTATTATACCCATTTTACAAATGGGGAAACCGAGACATAAATAAATTCTCCCCCTGGACTGGTAAATAGCAGAGCTGGGATTCTTTCCTTAAAAAGATGCAGTGGCAGTCCACCGTCGTCCCCACCTTGAGGGCACAAAGGAAACGCGCGAACGAGTCTCCCAAGCTCCCCTCCCCTCTACTTTGGAGCCTCCGGGCCCCAGCGCGGTGTCCGCCGCTGCGAGAAGCCCTCAGGGCCCGGCCGCCTCCTCGTCACGTGACTGGCGCGAGCGCGCGCCCCGCCGCCGAGCATGCCGGGAGGTGCCCTCCCCTTCCCCCGGCCGCGGGCGGGGAGAGAAACCGCGGAGAAAGGAAATCCCCCTCAGAGAGCTGGATGTCCTCGGACCTCCCCGGGGAGATGTCCCCGCCTCGGCCGCAAGCGTCAGGCGGTGCGAACCGAGCCTGCTGAGGGCGGAAGAACCGCTTATCTGTCGATTAGCTGTAAACAACTCGAATGAGAAATGCAGCCAAGCCCGGCCCCCTGTCAAGAGCTTGGCTGGTTTCGGGAGAGGCGCAGCACTTGATGGGCTTGGCAGAGCCCGGCGGCACCTCCAGTGGCTTCTCACACCCAGGGGTGCCAGCACTCGGTCTTCTCATGCTTAGGAGAGAGGACTTAACGTGTGCCATGACATTTTCTAGCTATATCTACTTTTCTTCCTTCAGCCACTCAGACATTCCTCATTTTTCCTCGTAATCCTTTTCACTTAAGCATACACACTTAGCCACTGGCAAGCGAAGTGGAATCTGGAGCCCTTGTCAGACCTCAGTGTTTCGTTGCTGAAACACAGGGCTTATTTGGTTTAGATATTTTACTGTTATGAAAATAAACTACCTCCTGCAGTTACACCAGCTCAGATTTTTCCTCGATAGGGTCAGGGTAGTTTACCTACTGAAGGGAAAAAATGCTTAATTAAAAAGAAATACAATGATTCTAAGTCCTAGTTCATGGAAGCTGGAGGAACCGAGGCAAGGAGCAGTTACATATAAGTAGAAAAAAGACCAGGGACCAAAGTATCTATTATTGGCTCCAGGTGACCAACCTTTCTTATACTTACATTCTTCTCAGCATAGTGCCCCAGGTTTCCCAGTTCGCGCTTCACTTTAGTCTTAGAGGGTTCCAGACTGAAAGCGGGGAAGGCACCCTGTTAATAGTTTTTCATTACCAACTGCCCAATAATGGTGCTGGGAATTGTATTTCTTGGGTTTTGGAGCTGAGAATGACTGAATGAAACCTATGCCCTTGCTGTGTGTTCAACTCCACCTATCTCTGGGCATAGTGCCAGTTTCCTGCCTATTTTTAAAAAACAGATACAATGAGGCCCTAAGAAGGGAACAGACTGCTGAGCAGAAGAGAATTCTTTCTCCTTACCTCACCACGATGCAATTGTGGGAGCCATCAAGTTGGTGTTCGTGTTACACTCATCACTGTTCTTCCCACTCCTGCTTTCTGTCTTGCTAACAGTTTACTGAGCCATCTCTAAGTATCTGGGGAGGTTAAGAGATGAGATTCTTGGGGAGATGGGAAAGTGAAGTTTTTGAAGTAGGTCTATTGTCTGTAAGAATGTTACAGCCCTCAGGGCTTTATAGGAATTCTTCTGTTGGGATTCTTCCAAAAACAGAAGCTCTGGGCTTGTAATAACTGAGAGCCTCACCAGCAGCTCAGACAGATCCTGTGTGGCTGGCTTCTTATCAGCGTGCCAAAAACATATGAAGTTTTTGGAAGTGTGTTAACACGAACAGTCAGTATTATTGGGCAGCTGGGACATTGTGAGAAGGCTTGTACACCTTCATATTCACAAAAACTGTTTCAGGCTGCCTGCTGGCTGCTTCTGCTTGAAGGCACTGTGTGCTACCATGTAATGCCCTATATAATCTAAAAACCAGAGTCAAAGGGAAAGCTGCAAATGATGAAAAACCTAGAGAGAAAGAGAATTTTAAAAGATTGAGAACAAGATTATAGGCTTTGATAGATTACTCACCAGTGAATTTCTTCTGAGGTTCCCAACATCTCTTTTTGTATCCTGTTCTTTTCTTGCTTGAAGTCTTTTTGGGCTCTTGCTTCCTTTTTGCTCTCTAGGGTAGGAGAGGCTGAGTTTGCATCCCAGGCTGGCCAATTACTAATGTCACTTTAGGTAAGATACTACCTTCTGTGAAAGTACTTTCTGCATTGGGTTTATGTAGAGACTAAGTGATATAAGTCAAGTGCCTTGCATACATGTTTATTTTTTTAATTAATGAGGCTGTGTTATACTGGGTGCTATGGAGAATATCCCAGAAAGGATTGCTCTCAAAAAGTTGACAGTGAACATGATATTGGCTAACATTTATCAGATGCTTATTATGTGCTATGCATTGTTCTAAGTACCTTAAGTATTTTGACTTACTTAATCCTCATAATGGCCCTATGAGAGAAGTACTATTACTATATCTGTTTTGCAGATGAGGAAACTGAGACACAGAGAAGTTATTTCTTAGGTGTTAGAGAAAATTCTAGTTTGTGAACCCCGGCAGTCTGGCTCTAGAGTTTGTGTTCTTAATTGCAATGGGAACTGTACTGCCCCTCAGTACAGCCTATTACATGAGAGAATCAGTGTTGTCAGCAGCCTACTGGGCACCTGGCAGGGCAGAGAACTTGGTGGGGGGGCATACCTTGGGAGCCACAGCCTAAGCAGTCCCTGTCCTGCCCTTGCACTTTCCCCCACTCTGTCCCAGTGCTGCTGTGACCAGGAGGCTGCTGCCTTCACATGGAACAAACGGCCCACTGAGTACTTTCCCTTTGGCTGAGACCTTTCCCTCCCTCTTGGCCTGATAGGCCCTTATTATCAACATGTTAGAAAGCTGAGGCAGTTTCTTTATAGGAGGTGGTCAGGGTGAGAGGAGGCCAGAGGGCCATGGAGAGTTCAAGGAACCCGAGGAGAACTTAAGGCACTGTTTCTTGCCCTCCAGCTCTTCCCTGAGTCCTCCCTGGCAGTTTGTTAGAGTTTCTAGATGAAACTGGTTTGATACTGGTTTTCCAGCCTTATCCTGAGCTGCTGAGTTCAAATCCCTTCATTTTAAGCAAGTAAGTGCAACAGGTTAGAGAGGGCACCAGCTTTAGATATGACAAGAATAGCAGAGCTGGACCACGGGGCACCTGCTGGAGATGGTCAGCAGAGCTGTAAGTATTTCGGCCAGCAGGAGGGCAGGAGGAAGGCTAG
>PVKY010013105.1:0-11191 GCA_004027775.1 Bradypus variegatus | reverse complement strand
GCAAATCCGAACTTTGCAGACCCGTTTTCTGTGGGGGCAGGGCATGAAGCCCAAGGTCACATGGCCTCGTGGCCAAGCCAGGCAGGAGGGGCGGCGGGTCTGGAAGCCCCCCCAACAGTGGGTGCTCAGGGGAGGGCTGGGGGGAAGGGCCTGCCAAATGTGGAGTTCTGGGGAGCCAGGTTTGGGGGTGTAGGGGCACAGCATTCCTGGACAGTGGCCGTGGCAACTCTAGCCTGGTACCCCCAACTCAGAGGGGTATGGGGTCTGCGTCACAGTACTCCCAGAGGGTGGGATGCCCCCCACCCTCTGGTGTTTGAGACCTCTGTCGCCTGCCCCTACTCCTTGTCTCCCCTGCCCGAGCCAGGGGCCAACGGCCACGTTTACTGAGCAAGTGAAGAGGCCTCTGTCCTGTGGTCTCCTGGGTGCTGCCTCCAGCCCACCCAGCACCCTCTCCTCCTCTAGGACCCCACCCCACCCCCAGTGTGGTTCCTCCCAGCCCCTGCCGCCTCCTCCAGTCCAGATTGGTGGGCTCTGGAGTCCCAATGACCCGGCTTCCCTCTAGCCCTGTCACTTCCTAGTTGGGGGGGGGGCCTCAGTTTCCACATCTGTAGAATCGGTCTCTCCCTCAGGGGGCAATGCCCCGGGGACTGCTCCGGGCGCAGCCAAGGCCCGCAGCTGGTTGGCGGCTGGTAACATCCCCCCCACCTCCTGGCCTCAGTGGTCCCCCGCAAGGACCGACGACCCCCGGCAGGGGCAGCAGCCACTGGCCCAGCTGGGTGGGCGCAGCGGGGCGGGCAGCAGAGCTGGGGGGCTCAGCGAGCGGCGGAGGCACTCACCCCGGCGGGCCTGCGCGGCGCTGCCCCGCTCCACGCTGTTCCGCTCCCCGCTGCCCGCTCCGCGCGCCCCGGGCCCACCGCTCTGCGCTCCTGCCGCGGCGCCCACGCGGCTAACTCCTACCTCACTGGGCGGGGCCGGCGGGGCGGGGCGGGGCCTTGGGTCGTCCCGCCCAGGCCCCGCCCCCAGCCCGGACTCGGACCTGGGCGTCCCGCGAGCCCGCGTGGCCGCGGGGCGCGGGATCCCGCCAATGAGGCCGGGCAGGAAGCGGAGATCTCAACCCGCGCCAACCCTGAGCGTCTCCCCGCGGCGGGGATCGGGGGGCGCCGAGCTCAGGCCCAGCTCTGATAGGACCCCGCCACACTCAGGCGGTGGCCCTGGGGCTCAAGGCCCGCGTCTCCCCAGGACCCTCCCCCCTGTCTCGAGTGAGGCGGCTGTTACCCAACCGGTTCCCCGGCCTTACATCTTCCTGCTTCTAACCACCCAGGCTAGGGGCCCGGCGAGCAGGTGGCTGCCCCTCTCGGGGTCTCTTTCTTCAATGGCCTCAGGACACTAGGGCTCCCCAGGGGCCGGCAGTGCGTGTTCTGCGCAGGGCCTGGCACCCAGCGGGTGCGGGAGAAATGCCCCTGGGAGCACCAGCCGAGCCTGGGGATGCCACGGTGACCTGGTGACTTGGCTCCTGAAGCTCCAGCCCCATCGGGGACTGGGGCTCACATCTGACCAGCTGCCTGCACTTTGGACAGGCCCGGACTGTGCCCAGCTGAAGAGGGGCAGGGGGGCCCTTTAGCTCTGGTGATCCTTGCACCCCACATGGCGGGCCTGGGCACGGAGATGGGCAGTGGAGCCCCAGAGCTAGGGCTGGAAACTGGGAGTCACAGCGCAAAGCCAGTGTCCTCAGAAGATGGTGGGGCACATGTGATCGGACATCACAGGGCTGCTCCCAGGGGGCCCCTTCAACCCAACCAAACCAAGGCCCTCTGTTCAATACCTCGTCGTGCAGGTGGAGACCCGAATTCTACTGTAGTTACACAAGTGATACAGGCTGCGTTTACTGACGTGGAAAAGTGCTTGACATAAGAAGGGAAAGAATCCAGCTATGAGCTGCATATAATTTGACCCCACCCCCACCTTTTGCAAAAAAATTAATAAAATTTTGTTTACATAACATGAAATTAATAATTTTAAAGCAAACATTGCATTGGCATTTAGTGCCTCCACAATGTGGTGTAACCACTTTTATCTAGTCCCAGAACTTTCTCATCACTCCAAAAGGAAACTCTGTACTCATGAAACAATAAGTAGTTGCCTTGCTCTCTGTCCCTCCTCCCACCAGCCCCTGGCAACCACCAGTCTGCCTTCTGTGTTTACAGATTTGCCTGTTCCGGACGTTTCATCTAAGTGGATCATACCAGCTGTGACCTTTTGTGTCTGGCCTCTTTCACTGAGCGTGCTGTTTTCTACGTTCATCCATGTGGCAGCACATCAGAACTTAACTCCTTTTTGTGGCTGAGGGGCTCCCCACATTTGCTCATCTACTCACCCATCACTGGGCACTTGGGCTGTCTCCTCCTCGGGCCGTCGTGAACAGCACTGCTACGAGCGTGTCTGAGCCAGTGTCCGAGAACCCGTTTTCATTTGGGTGTAGACCCAGGAGTGGAATTGCAGGGTCAAAAGGAAAGATCTATGTTGAACTTTTATAAATAAAAGTATTCCATGTTCAGATATAGGTTCTATACCATTGTTTAGTGATGATACGTCTGGGAACCAAAAAATTAAATTAGAGGTGATTCAGGGTTTTTAAGCTTGCCTCTAGCAACTGCCTCCAGCTTTTGGAAAAGGCCTATTGCCACCGATAGGCCTGACGCCAGCACCACAGGGCCGGCAGTGGGATGGACGCATGGACATGTCCTGTGGTCATCTTCCCTTCGGTTCCTGCAGTTGGTTCCCACCCTGTGCTGTTCCATGGCTGGAGGGCCCCCAAACCTTGGCTGCTGGTGGAGCCCAAGTAGGGCCTTGGCCACTTCTCCATCAGGCCCTGGCTTCAGCAGGCCTGAGAAAAGGGGCTCCCTGGGGGGTGGCTGTTTCCCTGCTGCGGGCCTTCTCAGAGCCTTGGATGTGTGGCACAGTGGCTGTCCCAGAGGGGAGTTGGCACTTGGGCTATTCCTCACACTTACAGGTCCACAGAACATCTCTTCCCTCCTTGCCAAGAAGCATCTTGGGAGGTGTTTTGTAAAAAAAACAGTTTGGACAGCCATGTTGCCTAGACTATCTAATCAGTCCTATGAGCGTAACCCTAAACGTGGTTATTGAAAACAGAATGGCTGTCTCATGACAATTAAGTAAACATTATTTAAGGAGGGAAAAGTTTTTAATTTTGAATTGAGTGTGTGGGCTCCTTGTCAGTTTTCTCTTTTCCACACTACTCAATAACTTAATGTAAATTGTAAATGCTTGTAAAGGGTTAATAGTACTGCATCAAACTTGCATTAAATAATTCCATCCACTTAAGAAGGCGGTAGAAGCTGGACACTAATTCATATGTCTGTGAATCAGTCAAGACTGAATGAGTGTCCCATGCTGAGTTGGTAATTTTGATACATGATTAAAATTATCTTGTTGGAGGTAATACAATAAATCTATTAACTGGCACAGAATGTGTCCATATTTTTCAGGACAGATAGTTTTTACTGTAAGATCAATGGGTAAAAATTATACTGTACGGTAACTGATTTAGGTTCTAAAGAAGAGAATCTAGAGCTAAATCTAGGAAATATGTATTTTGTCCAGATTAGTTTTCTTTCGGGTAAGAAAGCTCTGAAATATCCCCCAAAGCAGTTTACTTATCAATTGAAAGTCCTCCAAAAATAGAACTACTGGGAAATCTTTGTGCGTGGTGGTGGAAAAGAAAAGCTCCCTCAGTTTTTTGGAGAGAATAACCTTAAAAATATTTAAATGGCTAAGTTTATTTGGTGCAGGTAAGAATTAAACTTGTCAATTTTAACATTGCTGTTACATCTGAAATAAACCTATGTGATGTTCTACTAGTAAAAAAAAAACCAGTTTGGAAGTGACAGAGAAGCGGTCTTTGGAAACTCTGAGTTAGTTAAACCACTGATACATGCTATGTGATCCTGGGCGAGTCACTTCCTGTCTCCAAGCTGGTTTTCTCATGGTTGAGAAAAAAAAACTTTTCACAGCCCCAGGTCAGAGGGGGCAGTTTTTGGCAATCACCTCGCGTCCTTCGGCTTGTGTGTGGCCCCGGAAGGAGCCAAGAGTTTCCTGCTGGGATTTCAAAGTGGGAAGTCTGGGGCTTGAGGAGGAAGGAAAAGGGATGTGGCTGGAGGCGAAGCCAGCTCAGCGACAGCGGGGCCTGTGGTCACCTCCTCGTGACTGTCACCCCTGGAGCAGGCCTCCCCCTGCCCCCCAAGGAGGACAGCCTGGCTTCCCTGTGCTTCAGCCTGAGGCTGTGGACAGCTCAAAGTCCCTGGCTGCAGGTGGCCCTCAGGAGAGGGCAGGCCCAGGCCCCCTCAGGAAGATGTCCAAGACGACGTATGGGTGGCAGGGACCCTGTGGGGGAGGGTCTGATGGGTCCCACCGATCCACACAGGAAGGCTGGGCCAGCTCCGGACCCCATAAAGGCAAGGGGAGGTGGCACGGCACCCAGTCTGACGGACTCCACCTCGCTGGGGCTCACGACAGGAGGCGGGCTGAGGGCTCAGAGCTGTTTTATTTGGGGGGTGCGTCACCGGTACAGGTAGTCAGCTTGGATGTTGGCGGCAATCTCAGCCTCCCACTTGTCCCCGTTGTTGAGCAGCTTCTCCTTGTTGTACAGCAGCTCCTCATGGGACTCCGTGGAGAACTCAAAGTTGGGGCCCTGCCGGAGTGGGGTGGGGTGCAGATGCGTGAGGCCCCCCTGGGGAGCCCGCGTCTACACGCCCACCTCCCGCCCGGGGTGCCCGCTCACCTCCACGATGGCGTCCACGGGGCAGGCCTCCTGGCAGAAGCCGCAGTAGATGCACTTGGTCATGTCGATGTCATAGCGGGTGGTCCGGCGGCTGCCGTCTGCCCGCGGCTCTGCCTCGATGGTGATGGCCTGCAGGAGGCAGCACCCGGCACTGCCACACTGCCCAGCTGCTGCCTAGCCCCGGGGCACAGGGCGCTAGCCCTTGCTGCGGACGTCTCGACCTCTCTCGGCCACCCATCTCCAGCCACGCTGCCGCCTTGTTCCTCCCAGCCCCCTGGCCTTTGCACGGCACCCCTGCCTGGAGGCTCTTCCCTCCAACTCCCACAGGCACCTCCTCAGTCACCCTTCGGGCCTCTTCTCCCACCATCACCCCTATCTGTGTCTATCATGCAAATGTGGTCATTCTGTTCCTGCACCAATGGGCCTTGACCCCAGTCTGTGCAGGACTCCCCACCAGAACCAAAGCTGGGGGCTCAAAGGAGCAGCCCTCTGGGACAGGGAGAGCCTTAGCTGGGGCATGTGTGTCCCTGGGGACAGGCATACAGGGAGGGCTCCCGGGAAAAAGTGATCCCATCCAAGAGCCAGCCTGCAACTCCCAGGCCTGGTCTCACACCCCTGACCAGACCCCCGAGGGCAGCCTGCACCCCTCACAGGCCAACTCAGGACTGGAAACTTCACTCCATGACACCCTGACTCCCAGAACACCCTGGCCATGTGGCCTCATTGTTTCCATTTCCAGACAGGGGAACTGGCTCACAGAGGAGAGACTTGCCTGGGAACGCAAGCAGGGGGGCTGGAGTCGAGGCCCAGTCTGCCAGGCCCCGTTCCTGCTCCAGCAGGCCTGGGGGTCAGCTGGAGCTGGGGGCTCACCTGGGCGGGGCAGACGGCCTCACAGAGCTTGCAGGCAATGCAACGCTCCTCCCCAGATGGGTACCGGCGCAGGGCGTGCTCCCCACGGAAGCGCGGGCTCAGCGGGCCTTTCTCAAACGGGTAGTTGATGGTGGCCGGCTCCCGGAACAGGTAGCTCAGGGTCATGCCCAGGCCTGGGGACAGTGTGGGCATGTGGATGGGGCCTTCTCCTCCCTGAGGCAGCGGTGCCCACCCCATCCCCAGGGCCCACCTCGGATGAGCTCAGTCCACATCAGGGTCTGAGCGGCCTGGTCCGTTGCTGACCTCATGTCCATCTTCGACTCCTTCATGTTCACGTACTCTGCGGAGGGCGGGGGCAGGTGGAGCAGCCGTGGCAGGAGGCCTCCCGCTCCCATCTCATGCCCACTCCCCAGGGAATCTGGCTCCAGAGACATGAGGCTCGGCCCTTGCCTCTGAGTACCCCGGCTGGGATTGCCAGGGGCTTGCTACACCATCAAGCCTCTTCCTGAGCTGGTGACATCTGAGCCCAGCCACCCCCACTCCCCAACAGGGCTGTGAAAGAAGAGTCAAGGGCAGCGAGTGAGGGCCTTGAGGGTGCGGGTCCTGGTGGGGAGCCATGGACACCCACAGCTCCCACCCTGGCAATTCCCTCCCGCACATCTGGGGAGCTGAGATCAGACTCTGCAGCCACAGGAAGACCCAGTCTCTCCTCTGGCTGGATCAGCCCCAATCAGGAAAGCTCGAGGTCACCCTGGTACTCACTGTAGGTGGCTGCCGTGGTGCTGCGGTGGAGGTTCCGGCCACTGGGACATCCTGCAGGGAGAGGGGTGACATTCTGCAGCTGTGCCCTCAGGCCAGCAGGCTGGGCTTCCCCACCTCCAGGAAGGGCCCCGCAGTCCTACCTGTGCATGCGGCCTGGGCCAGGGCCCGCAGCAGCCCCGAAGTACTCAGGCAGCGCATCTGCAGGGGAAGAGGAAGAGAGGCGTGGGAGGGGCCAAGAGCCACCCCCAGGAACTCGGCCCCGACCCCACTGCCACTGTGCCACCTTCCCCCAACTCATCCCCCATTCCCATCAGAGGCACAAACCACCTCTCCAATCCCCGGTCCAGCACCTCCCATCCCTCCCACCTGGGCTAAGATTTGGGGAGAGCCTGTGGACCCCAAGTTCCATGTATCTCACCTCCTAAGAAGTCTTTCCAATCATCCCTCCTCCCCGACTGGTGCTCCTGCCTCTCACCTCCCCCCTCCGCTATTCATCCTCCCAAACCAGCATCTTTTGTGAGCTGACCTGGGGCCAGGTGCTACGCTAATGGTTTCCCATGTGCCATCATCTCGTCCCTACGAGAACCCTTGGAGGAAAGTGCTAGAGGCGTCCCCATTTAACACGTGAGAAACCACAGCTCAGTGGCAGCAAGTACCCTTCAGGTGGACACTGGGAGGTGAGGCCAACACTGGCTTCGCAAGCCCTCCCCTGCTGGCCACTCTTTAAAGGCTCAAGTAATCCTCAGTTCCTTTCCCCGCAGCGAACGTCTTTCTGGACCAGCCTGCCAGGTGACCTTGGGCAGGTGAGGTCACCTGGACCTCAGTTTTCTCACCTGTGAAATGGGGAGAGGGAGACATGACAACGGAGGGAGCCCATACGCGCCAAGACTTAGCCTGGGCCGCTACCAGGGCTCCCAAGCGCCCCTCTCGTGACCTGTGACCTCTAGAGAGCCCACTTCTGACCTATGATTTCAATCCCCAGGCACCCAACCCCGGCACCTTATCCGAGCTTCCCTCGTGACCTCTGACCCCACGGACGCAGGAGCCGGCAGGCAGTGGTGGGCGCATGCGCTCGAAGGGTGCCGGCTCCCCGCGCGCCCGCTACACGCTGAAGGGCACAGAGGCCGCGGGCCCTAAACAGACCAAGGCGAAGCCCGGGAGCGGGGCGGGCGGGACTGACCAGGGCACCACACTCGCCCCCGACGCCGCGCTGCCCGGGCCCGGCCCACCAGCCGAGCCCTCAACACCCACCTTGAATCGTTGCCGCTTCTTCCCGTGCCGAGCAGGCCTGGCAGTCGAGAGGCGGTGCCCACACTCTGAGACGCTGTCATTGGGTCGGCTGGCTTCGCCTTTTCCGCGTTGACCCAACATGGTGTGGCCTGATTGGCCAGTAGCGCCGCCGAAAGAGGCGGGATCCAGAAATATCTTCTTTTGGTTGGCTAAGGCTGAGGAGGCCCTTGAAGTCCTGCAGGGCGCCGCCATGTTGCTTCGGAGAAGCCAATAAACGAGGACTCTCGGGCTGCTGCAGGCGGGACATCCGGGGCGTGGTTTTGGGGGCGGGCGGAGACCCGACTGTCCTCCTGGACCTTGGCCGCGGCGGGCGGGAGGCGGGGAGGAGGGGACATGGGACCGAGAAGCCGCTACTGCTGCCTCCTCCCTGCCCCGGACCCGGAGGACGGGGCCGGGCGGGGCAGGCGCAGCGGGTGTGCATGCTGAGGCGCTGGTGACGGCCATGCGGAGCGCGGCGGCCGTGATTCCGCACGCAGTCCGAGCCGGCCCTGCGCCGAACGCTCTGCACACGTGGTTCCCTTTCATCTTCTCACCAGCCCGCGCGGAGGAACTATTATTCTCACTTTCCAGACGAGGAAACCTAGACACCAAGATGTTCTGTAACTTCCGCCAGGCCGCAGAGCTGCGACTCGCGGCGGCCTGTTTGCACCTGGACCTCCAGGATTCGGGAGCGGGGTCCCTCCGCCAGCCCCCAAATCTGTATTTTCACCCAGTGACTTGTGTGGTGGACGGACGCACAGAGGCGGCGATCCCCGAGGAGGCCCTGTGGCAGCCTGCCTGGGTGCTGGGGTGGTGGGGGCGCAGGGAAGGCTTCCTGGAGGAGGTGGCAGGCAGAGAAGTCCTTCCACACGTATGTGCAGAGGTCCTCCGGAGAAGCTGGACCGAGTGCGTTTGCAGAGGACAGTGACAGGCTGCACTGTGGGGGCCGAGGGGGCAGTGGCCCAAGAGGGCTCCTAGGAGTGGTGTGACTGAGTGAGCTTGGGGGAGATCAGTGGCTGCCAAGGCCTGGTGGATCCTGAGGAGACATGGGGTGAGAGGCCTGTGCTGGACTAGGATGGTGGCCTGCATATATTAGTGTGCGGATCGGGGAAATTCTGCAGTCAGAATTATCAAGACTTAAAGGTGAGACAGGGATTTTGGCCTTGGTGGCTGAGGTTGTTGGTGGCGGGGGGTGTATTCTGTGGTATAGGGGTCCCAAGATGGGGAAGAGGATGAGTCCAGTGTGGGACATGGTGAGGGGAAGGTGCCTGGGGCCAGCCATTTAGTGGGGGCTGGAGGGGGGTCGCGAGGGGAATGTTGGCCTGACCTGGCTGGAGAGGAGAGGGGCAGCCTCACCCCATCCAGCTGGAGAAAAGACGATGCCTAGGGTTCAGGGTCAGCAACTTGTATTTATTAACCCTGATGCTGGCCCCCCGATTTAGGCCTCATAACAGTCTCAGGTGGTAGCACTTACTATCATACTGCTGGGGAAACCGAAGCCCAGAGAGGTCAGCAGCAGTCAGGGTGTTCCCTGGAGTGACCTAGACTAGACCCCATGGCCCCTCAGCTGCTCCCTCCATAGGGGAGTGGGCAGCTCCAAGGTGCTCACCCCTGCCCGCTGTTCCCAGGACTCCTGGTTGGCATGGGGGGTCGGAGAGCGGGTTACTGCGCTGTTTCCTGGGCTCCCTGAAAAGAGAAGGGAAGACCCAGAGGGAGGAGGGCAGGCACCGGTCTTGACAAGTCTTCCCCCCCGTGCCCTGGCGTCCAGGCCGTGCCCCCACTGCACAGCAGCAGGCCTGTGGGGGCACTCGGGGCCAGGTGCCCGAGGCGGGCTCAGAGCAGGGTGCAGCTCCAGCTGGGGGTGTCCATGGCGACCAGCAGCAATCTCAGGTTGCGGGGTGAGTAGGGGGGGTAGCGGAGGGCATAGATCTTCTCCAGTCCCGGGGGGCGCAGCAGGCAGGCGCGGTGGTGGGAGAAGGTGTCGAAGGAGAACTTGCCGTGGTACCTCCCCATTCCGCTGGCACCTGCACGGGAGCACCAGACACGGGCGGTCAGGCCCCCGGTGGGCAACCGAGGCTGCACTCAGACACACGGTGACCTGGGTGGGGGTGGGCACCTCACCCTCTGGGCCTCGGTTTCCCCATCTGCACAGTAGTTAATCATAGTGTCTGATTCAAGGGATGAGTGAACAGGTGAAGGGTTCAGTCTGGCACCAGCTCCAGCTCAGAAAATGGTGGGGACACTGGGTGCTGGGGCGGAGAGGCAGACAGTGGCCAAGGGTGGGGGGGTGGGGGTCTGTACTGTTTTGAGTCCTTAGAGTCTAGGGGGGATCAGACAGGGCCCTCTGTGGGGTGGAGGGAATTAGGGAGCGTTCCCAGAGCCAGTGAAGCCTGAGGGCGGGTGGGGGTAACTCGTGGAGAGCTTGGAGGTGGGTGAGGACTGGCATGTTAGGGGACCTGGGAGGGGTTCTGGGTGATGGAGTGGGGACCAGGGCCGGGTTGGGAGGGACGGCCTCGAGACTGAGTGAGGGCTCGAGACTGTGAGTGAGGGGCTTTGCTGGCCCTGGGAGCTGTGGGAGAATTTTCTCAGGGGAGTGGCAGCTCAGATGTACCCCCAGGCAGACCCCACTCTGCTCTGAAGAGGAGGTGGGCTGAGGAGGGGCTGGGGCCGCAGCCAGGTAGGGTCTGGCACAGTGACCCGGCAAGGTTGCAGCCAGGGACAGCACTGCCCAGCCCTGATGCAGCTTGCCCTGCACAGCATCCGCGGTGTCTGCTCCCAGCCTGGGGGGGGACCCCAGTGACACCAGCTGCTCTCCATGGAGGGTCTGGGCCTTATGGGGGCCACCTGCAGACCCTGCTGCAATTTGCCCTGGTGCTGAGTGTGAACGGGGGGACAGGCACCCACGTCACCTGCTCTGGCCCCACCGTGTTGCTCAGGGGGAAGCCGGCTCAGGGAGATGTCGCAGCCTGTCCCGGGGGTTGCTGGGATATGGTCAGAGGCCAGGACTTGGCCGTGGTGTCAGGAGCTGCTCTGGGGAGTGGTCTCCAGTCCCCTGGCCTCTCCCACAGGGGCAGGAGCAGTGGGCAGCAAGCCCATTTCCAGCAGGTATGAGCTGCCCCAGGGCTGGGCTGAGGGTGTGGGGAGGGGGTTAAAGGGCCAGCACCATGGGATACAGAGAATACGGGGGCTTTGTGGGTGCTGCCAGGCAGATGAGACGGGCTACCAGAATGGTGCCATCACATCTGGGTTTAAAAAGAAACACCCTGATTGCGTTTCAGTGGCTCACACACTGGTCTGGAAGGTTCCGCCCGAGGCAAGGAGGCAGCAGCACTGGGGGTGTTGGGTGAGACGTCACGAGGGTCCCCCTCGCCTGCCACTCCACACAGAGCTTGGCCCTGAGCGTGTTATGGTGGGGTGGTGTTTGAGTGGCTCTCGTGATGAAACGAGCTGGGAGTGGGGAAAGGCAGCCAGGTGGCACCCACCCACTCCGCC